>JAHZNB010001593.1:0-48992 GCA_027744295.1 Callyntrura guangdongensis
CGATTGAAGAACAAGTAGTGCTGCTGAGAACAGGCGACTGCGAAGGAGCGTGAGAGGAAGAAGATTTTTTATGATAACGATAACACCCAAGGATTTGGATCACTCCTTGTTGGAATAATTTTTGTTTACATAGGGTGTGAAATGTGAACGGAATGAAAACCCGAAGATGACATAGAAGATAAGGTGATGTGCTGATAATCTTCCAATGCTGTGTAAGCATCCCTTAAATATTTTTTACCGTTAATTACGTTCTACTCAAAACATACGCATTAAATTTTTTGACAAAGACGCCAGATACTACCGTGCACAATGGGATTGACAGGCTAACTATATAGAGCTGTGTTCATAAAATTGATTATTTAATTTAATGGAATTGTTATACAGTTGCAGTTATAATCTAGTATAAGTAAACTATACAAAAAATAATAAATTAGACGTATCGATAAATCGTAAAAGCTACTAAGTTGTCTCATGTCTTAGCGTAAACTACACACAAGTATTGGAATTCTGAATTCTTTCTCTTGCATTATTCGTTTTAATTACAATTACTACTTATCAGAAAAGGGCAATTACGTTTTTTTGACTTTTCTGCTACTATATACTGAACTGAACATAAAATAGTGAAAATCAAATAGATACAATGATATGATAATAAAAGATAATTATAGCGGCGACAGTGTTGATTAACCAAAATTCACAATAATTCATAAAAACTTTTTAAAATTACAAATAAGAGTAGGCATCAATATTATGTATTGCAAAAAATACAATTCATAATTTTAATTATGAAAATCGTCAGAAAGTACCACCGCTTTGCTTTTGCCCACACGCCGCTGAGCTAGAAACAAAAATATTTTACAACTGCTGAAGTTTATTTTTTGGTTAGTCACAAAAAAGTCGAACCTTAAATCTGAACAAACCTTGCAGTACGGAAATATTTAAAAAAAATTAATTTAGAGATACACGTACCTAGTTAAGGTCTACAAAGTAGTCATAATAATTATCAATTGTTCTTTTATTACCTTTCACAGAAAAAATAATCAGTCGATACAGTATAGTACATAAAGCAGCTTATCACTGCTTCAATTTTTATCGTTATATATTTTTAAATTGTTATTACACATTTAATTTATATTTATTTTAGGACTTAGGACGTCACGTGACCCTTATTTTGACTGTCTTCATCTTCGTTACACAACTTTGTCAATGAATTAATTTCTTTTTCCATTTTATATTCAAGTTCGATGCGCCATTACTTCCCAAGTTTATCAGTTATCGATGATTCGGCTCCATTCACTGAAACGGATTGGCAAAGGGGTCGTTGCCCCCACCACCCCGCTGCTGATTTTGGGAACTGTCCCCCACAAAACTTTGATCCCATCCGGCTGGGCGAGGCTGACTCTGTTGTTGACTTTGAGTGTAGGTTGGAGGTGGTTCAAAGGTGGCTGTGGCAGATTGGGCTGCCCATTGCGCGGCAGACGCCTGAATAGGATCAACGTAGCCGGTTAGTCCGCTAGAGTGTTGGCCGGGGGAAGTTGGGGAGGTGGTTTTGCTACGTTGTGAGAAGGATGTGGAAGTAGGAGGTGGTTGCTGCTGGTGTGGAGTGTTCACTTGAGGCTCATACGGGTTCTTGTTAATGCCGTGAGGGAACACACCCTGGGCGTTGCGGGCCATTTCTTCGCGAGTCGCTCTGGAGAAAGGAAGAATTTGCATAGAGAAGCGTGAGAGAAATGAAATTCCCGGGTGGAAGGAGAAATGAAAAATGAAAAATAATAAATTAAAACAAAATTAAATAAATGAAAAATAATTTATATTAAATTAAATTTTTACATTAATTTAGCACAGTAAATAGGAAATAAACAGATAGAAAAAAGAAAAGCATTTTTGCCGTGGTATACCGGATAGAAAAAGATGCACAGTTTGTAGTTTTAATTAAAGCGTTTTTTCACCACAACGGTAGTTATTTCTGGTTGGGCCTAATCATTTTACAACTAATAATACCAGAGATTCCGTAATATTATTTTACGCTTACTTTTAATTTTTTAAATACCTGTCTAGTAGTTACCGTTTTTTGTTCACTCTATAAAAATTGTACACGGTACGATAGCAGTAGTATTCAGAATAATTTTCAATTAATTTTTTTTTAAATTTATTTTTTAGCTAGAGATAGTTATAAGTTTTTTTACTGTTTTTGACTACGACTTAATCATCATCATCAGCGACATTGTAGTTAGCTAGCTACTTAATTAACTCTTGTCTTCTTTTAAAATTCCAACTTTCCTTTTCTCTCTCAATATTTAGTTTTGACAAAAAAACTACTAATTAACTAATGAAGGCTATCTGACTAGATCAAATATAACTAGAGGGGGTCTGCTGACAACACTGATTCCGCTATTAGAAGAGAGCAAGTTTTTTCCGTATGAACTATTATTGGGATATGAACACTTGCGTGGGTGGTAATACAATATGTCCTACTGAGAGAGATACAGAGCCGAAAGGAGTCAGGGAAGATGGGACCTGGAATAGAGGGGATCAGGACAGGCAGGAAAAATAGAGACTTATGTAAGGTAGTTTAAAGATTTAAATTGGATAAGTTTATTTAGTAGTAGTGGTAATAGTAGAATAGTTGATTGGTGTTGATTAGTGTTTTTCTGGATGTTGTTGTTTGGAGTGATGATAATTTTTAGTAGGTCTGCGATCCCCAAATTTCCGGGTCGTCGACCAAACTTTGGTTTTGTTGATTCATTCCCTGGGGATCCTTCATCATTCCCCCGCCGCCGCCAGCACCACCCCCACCACCTCCACCCAATTGAGTGGCGGCAATGCCTCCGCCCAGAGACGCGGCAGCGGCCATCATTACTTCCCGAGGAGCTCTGGGATGGGATGAACGCCCAGAGGGAAGGTCGAAATTGATTTTTAAGGGGCAGAGAAAGCGTAATTGTTTGAGAGTAGTTGGTTTAGAGGCAACAAAGAAGACAGACACGAATGAAAGAGAAACACAGAAACATTGTTAATTAAGTTAAGGTTTAGTTAAGTAACCCCATTCACATATATAATTTACAACCATAAATAATTATTGTAAATTGTAAAAGTGCATTTTAAATAGACGACCATTCAATTATTTTGTAGTGCAGCAGAAATGGTAATAGTGGTAGAAATACCTATTCAAAAGGTTACAGCAAAGTCATTGGTCAGAATCCAGAAAGAAAATTTACTGAATTAATTTTGATTTTTTCATTAAACATCAGAGATTGATAGATAGGCAGATTAACGGCGATCGTTTTACCAAATAGCGAGATTATAACTAATTTTGAATTTTAACAAAATTTGAATTTTGGCGCAAAAATGGTCCCAAGGCAGAGAAACATTGGCACGAGACGACAAACAGATAAGCGATTATCAAGGAAAATGAGATAAGAGTGAGTGAACATGGACAAGTGATGTTTTGAGCTTTGTTATTTTTGAAGAGGCAATTTGAGTTATCATATAGTCAATTTCTAGCACCACCATATCGCCAATGTAAAGTTATCGTTTTTAATTTATCAAAGAGGTGTCCACATTTTAGCACAACAGCAGTAGCAGTCAAATAAATTAAATCGCGAGATCACAAATAAACAGTATTGGTAATTCAATAACGTAAAGAGGTTAAATATTATCCGCAAGGAGTGCTGTGTATGTGCAACAGCAGCAGCAGAGCAGTAAGTGGCGCGGCAGAGTTTAAAAATAAGCTTATCATCATCCAATAACAGCAGTAACGTCACCAGAAGAAGCAGCTGTAGTTGCGGTAGTAGGAGAAGTAGCGGATTTATCACTGGCTACCATTGAATTACGTTTAATTATCGAGTTTACACACTCATCTCGCTTTTCGCGCATGACTTGTTTCACAGTTCTGAAGATGATCAGATAAAAAATTTGTGAAAAGGAAAACCGATGAATGAGAATAATTATTATCGAAATCGAAAGAAAAAAGTCAATCAGGAAGAATAGATAACACGATATTTTGGAAGATGAAAATGACAAATGATTAGTTGAGAAGTAATTATAGAGTCAATTAGAGATTAATTTTGTAGCAGTGAAAAATTGAATGGAACTTACTTTTTTCCTAACGCCAACATTCCATACAGCACCCCAGTGGCAATTATACTGCCACAGCCGAGGAAAGTGGTAGCTTCAAAGCAAAAGAAGATTGGAAATAAGGGAGCACTGCGAAAGGAGAAATTTAAATTGGATAAATTTTTAAATTTTGTAAAAATAAGAATAGTCATTTAATTGCATGATTATAATAGAGTATTTAATTGGTAATGGGTCTAACATAACGTAAGCTGCAGCTCTCATCCACAATGGCTTCCGTTCCACGATTTCCGAAATTTTGACAATAAATTGAACATGTTCCACGCAAAACATACAACATGGGGACTCTATCATGATTACGATTACGCCACACAAACTGAAAAGAAAAAAATAACATAACTAATGACACTTACACATGTAATGGGAGCATTTAATCAATAAAAGTAGGTAATTATTGTGCTTCAATTTTTCGTAGCTTACATTTGCCAAACACTGACGACAATACAAGTTGGAGAAAACACACTAAACATGGCGTTAAACAGTCCTAAAAATATGGCCACTACAGAAATAAATATTTAAACAATAATAATGATTAACACATCGGGGTTTTAGTTTGAAAATGTAGATTTTATTATATATTCTCCTTCTTGAACTTACGTCCTCCAGCTGCTGTTCCTAGGGCCCTTAATCCATACTTGACGTACCAAGGTTGTTCCTCCACCGTGGGATCCCCCATTCCTCCACCACCACCGTATCCATCACCCATTCCACCCGTGGGGCTTTGCATCTTTTCTTAATTCTTAATTATTCCTTACGAGATGATCTAGGGATGTTTGGCTTCGAAATGAAAGAATACTGTATCATGTACACTGTACACTCTCACACTTTCCAAGTTCCAACCTCCAATATTTTTACTTCTCTTGTATTTTAAAGTTAATACTATGGTACGAATTTCAAACTTTCCACTCAGAATTTCAATGTCAACATTTTTCTGTAATAAACAAAAATAGAATAGAAATATAAAAATACATTTTTTAAATCCGACTAAACTTTCGTAATTGATCAATGTATCATAGCTTATTCTCTCGACACTCTTAAATCTAAATGAAAACACAAGTCGACGAACAAATGACATAATTAAATTATAATCATTTTTTTAAATCATTAAACGCCAGATAATAACTAGTATTATAGTTATAGAAAGACCCTTGTTGCTTGTTAAGTTTCCCCTAGGACGGTCAAATTACTTATCAATTATCCTACTAAATAACAACTGTAACAATAAGACTAAGACTATGACTAAACTATTCCTTGAAGATAACCACAAACATATATTCATACATGGCTTCCCGGTAATAACACCAAAAACACGTCACTCGTCAAGTTGAACATTTGATACCCAGAGTGGGTTGGGTTTGGGCTTACGAACATTGAATTTATTGCTCTGTTGCCTACTTTTTATTTAAAGTTTTATTGTTATTACCCCCATGGCCATAAAATAATTTGGTTTATTCTTTTCGCCCTATTGTCATTGTTATTGCAGATGATTGACATTGACATGGTGCTGATGCTAAATGCTATTGAACCGACAACGTCACAACTTACGTATTATTGTATTTAAGTACCGTCTAACATTGCACTTTAACATTAATTTTATAACCCTTGATCATTTTTTTTGAAACTACAATATACACATCTACCTAATTCACTAAATCAACTTTTAACTTTAACATTCAACGCGTGAACAATTGCGAATATTACATGTTCCCCGCCCAACTATATTAACCCTACTTTTGCTACGTCATAAACAAAACAAGCATCAATCAACTCACCAATATCAACTACGATTTTTTTGTGCCTTGTCATTTTACTGACTTTTGACTGTTAATATTATTATGTTGCTTTGCTTGCATTGCATGTACTACTATTACCACTATCACTTATCAGCCTCTTATTATCACTTAACAAATATCATCACTATTTGACTATGACACCTAGTAGGTGTCACCTACCATAACCAACAACCGCCTTAGTACCAACAAAAAGATCGAACTTCCTCATTTGGCAAAATTTTATCAAACACACTAATGGTAACGTTAATATCACTTTACTTCTCCTTATCGTTCCTATTATTATTATTACCTTATTATTATTAAAATCAAGATTTATTTATACTGACTAGGTGCGTTTTAAATAGCATTAACCGTCAATACTGCATTAATTTAACAGTTATAAAATTTAGTAAGAGATTAATTAACCATTAACTAGACTAACCAAGCAGCTGATCTTTACTCAGTTCCATAGTCCTACCTTTCTTCTTCTTTTTGTATGTACAAAACTAATATTTAAACTTAAACACCCAAGTTAGCTGCAAGCTTTCATAAAGTTAAATTTCAGTATTATTACACATTGTTCACTTAACCTCCTTTCTAACCATAGGTCGTTAGTCGTTACTTCTTTCACATTGACAAATTTTCCTTTTCTCTCACACTAAAACCGAAGAGTAACAGCAGCTCAGCAGCCCTCATAATGTTACAATGATAATGACTATAATGACTCATCTACTCTTCTTCCAAATAGACCATGAGACACCCCCACTATATATAAATCGTTATTTTGACTCGTGACTTACCAATCAAATCCAACTTTCCAAATTAAGACACGCTAATGATGAAAACTAAAACCTCTCCAGCATTTTATTTCTGTGCAAACAATAAAACTGTTCTCACTCTGCTGCACCACACAAAATACGGTACTACTTCACAACACAACACAAGCACCACTACCAAATACAAAACACGACGACTACACACACGGTGGTTGATGATATGCTCTCCGCTGATGTATTTTTTGCGATGGATATTATAATGATGGCTTATCTACCTATATTATAAAAGTTTTTCACATGAACTTGCCAACTTACGTTACACGAAGATTAAAACCTCCCAAAATATAAAAAGCACGGATTACACACCAGACAGCAACCAACACGGATGTACTCGTCCGATTTTTACTACACGTACAACAACTACAGGACAAGAAGCATCAATAGCATCATCAAAAGCGGTTTGTCGTTGGTCGTAGTATTAGTATTTAGTAGTGGACTCCAGACTCTAGACACAAAAATCAAAAATACCGCAGCAGTACACCGCTGTGAATAATTTGTTAAATTTAAGGTGATGAGGATATTATGATAGGATGATGAGATAAAAAAACAAATAATAAAAGCTTGTTACACACCTGCCCACCTATTAGCAAGTATCTTATCTATGCCTCCTCTTGTTCAAAAAAATGATTGAAGTAAGGGTGGGAATAGTATCGGAACTCTGGAAATGGACGGAGACCCTACAAAGAGCATACCTATTCACGTATTTTCAGGGAGAGAGAGAGAGGTGCAGAGAAACCTCACCTGGTAAAATGGGTTGGAGCTACCACGCACGCCGACTATGGGAGTAAATACAATTGGCAACATCAAGTTTTTTCTGAAGGATTTTTTTGCCGGAGAAAGTGGAAGAGGATGTAGTGATGGATGTTCTGTAGGTGGTGAGAAGTGAATGTGGATATATTGATGTTTTGAAGAGGTTTTCATGAGAAGGCATACATCTGTACAATAAGGTTTTAGGTTAGGAGGAATATTATACAGGAAGAAAAATGGAGTGGAGGTTACGTAACCGTAGGTTGGTCTTCTTGAGAGAGAGAGAGAGAGAGAGAGAGAGGCTATTTTAGGATGACGGCCACACATACGCCGCAATTTATTATTTAGATGGAAAGATATATACCGTAGTAAACGTAAAAACGGGAAGTACGGCCGCGTTCGAAAGATGACGTTAAGTTAAAGCGGCTAGTATCCAAGTTTGAAGAGGGATTACTTAAAGGTCAGGCTACCAAATAGAAACGTACGTCTTACGATCGGGCTACTACAATACAGCTAGAATATAATGCAGTTATGTTTAAGAATGGAGAAGGTACTCCAGCTTTGGCTTGCGGCGTGCGTCTTTTTTACGTATTTTTGTAAGTTATTTTTGAGTCGCAAAATTAACGTTCGTTTACAAGATCAGCTGCTAAGAGAAAGGAATATGGCGAAAAAGGTGGAGTGGCCAAACTCGACAATGGTGGTGTCGTTGGTTTCCCGTAAATGCGGCAAGTAGTAGTAATTGTGTGCAGAGTACAGCACTTGAGCACTACTTGGTTTTTACGCTAAAAGAACAAAATTGACAGATCTCGTAGCGAAGAAATGACCGTTTTTTCTCTCTCTACAACACTAACGCCACCCCAAAAAAGATTCTACTATTATATTCTCCTACACATGCTGATCTTGTTACTGTCGACTGTACATCGAAAGTGTAAGAGGTACCATTATGAAACCATTCTTGTGCGTGAAACAGTAGAATAATCCACCCACACTCGTACTGCTACACAATACAATACTAACTACAAGGCTGAAACTGTGTCAAGAAAAAGAAACAAAGTAAACCAAATAGAGATAACGATACACAAAGCCATGTTCCTTTTCTGTTTATTTGTTGTGTATACGATACACGAAGAAAGGATTCTACGTGTGTGGGGCTATAGGATGACGTTGAAATATTTTGGGAGTAGGAAAGGATTAGACCCATATTATGCCATATGCCAAGATTGCAAAAAAAACGACAAGCTGGGTGGTCGTATAAGTTAGTTTAGTTGTGGGAACACCGCGGAATAGTTGTAAAACTGGGGATGCCGTGTGTGTGATGTGATGACCACAGGTTTTTAATGAAATCCTGGAACATTACAACGGTATGTTTTGGGAGGATATTAAGTCTTCTGGTTTTGGGAATGGGAATAATAATGGGATGTGTATGATAGTCGTAGATGTTTTTCTGGGCAAAAATGTCAATTGGTAGAAATAACTACCTCGGGTAAACGTAATTATATGGTTTCATGTAGAGAATGGAAAAAGCTCGGGGGAGGCGGAGATACGTCTTCTTACTAAATTGCCATGAAGGTCCAGCAAGATATCAACTAGTAGACAGACAGAAGATGTGTAGTATGATGTATGAAATTGATAAGCATAATGAGTGGGAAATTGGGGCAACTTGCGATCATTTTGTACAAACTTGAAACATATGTCGCCATCAAGATATCTAATGGGAGAGGGGGTTGTCAATGACACCTTGTCATTGTTGTCAACAGGAAGTTAAAAAGAAACTAGAGGGAGCAACAACATTGATGTATAGGAACGGTTACACGTTTTACGTAATTAACGCCTAAAGTATAATGAAACAACAAACGAACTGAGTAATTTAATAATTTTTATTCGTCCACATGTCACGTGTGTAATAATAGATTACTGCTTTGACTTTAAACAATTTGAATGTGAATTAGATACGTACACATACATTTATTGAACGATTCACGATTATTCACCATCATTATCCGTTGCTGGTAAAATGAGCAAATCAATCAGATTTTTCAAGTGCCTCAATCTATTAGCAACGTGAACGCCCCAGCAACAAGTATCGAGTAACGTTAACGTTGCATGGTAGATATTATGGTTGATAAATAGGCTGGTTTGGCAACAATGAAATAAAACGCCAAACGACTTTATTTTTTCTATTCAGGCTGACTCTACACAAAGTGGAAAAAATATTGACAAAATTTAGCTTCTATACGTGGACAAAGAAAAATCGTGCCAAGTAGTGTGCCATGCCGTATAGGTGACGACGCACGAACAGTCACATTAAAAGAAACAAGCAGGTAGAAGTAGTGGAAAATTTTCATTTGATCGCCACACTTCACTTGACACTTGAGGAGATTGAGAAAGTGATTCCCCCACACCTGCTTAAAAATACTATGATTCGCATGATCAGAGATATACTTTATTTATTTCCATTGTGTACTTTTAACATTTTCAGCTCAGTCCATCACATTGTTTCGCTGTTCGACGAGAACTCAATATTATGTTCGGCTGATGATGATTGATTATCATGTTATTCATCTTCTGCTCTGCTATATCAGCGCCACACTTCTGCTGCACTGCTAGATGTGGGCTTTGATGTGCACTACACTACACTAGTGTACAGTGTGCAGTACACCTGTTATGGAGTTTTACCTGTGTGACTACTGAATACCTGGCACTGGGCAGCAGCGTAGCATGTCAAATTATCCACACATACCTACCAATACTGTAAATACCAATACGTTTCATCGAATAAAAAAATATATAGGGGTCCGCGCATACATGTCATGTGTAGTTTGTCTGTCGAACGAAAAGAGAGGAATAACAGGTGCAGGATAGCCGGTGAAGCGTGTAATATGTAAATAATTATTTAAAAAGTCATATCGTAATATTCATGGTGTACATTGAGACGTCGGGTATCATATATTGGCATACCTTCTCATTCTCACCTTACCTGTGTTGTATCCAGATGCCATCATACCATATGCCAGTCTGATGCCACTGTGCCGTGCCAATCATGCGTGAAGTGGAGTAAGTGTAGCAAATAAAATACTTTGTGCATTTGTCATTATACCATTGCACCATTTAGCATTGGTTTTTATTATATAGAGAACGGGAATATTGAGGATTTTTGAAGGAAAAATACATTTATGGGTATAAAATTGAATGATAAAATTATATGCTAATGATCAATTTTCACCGAAATGAAAAAAGGTTTAAGAAATAAAAATTGTACATTAGATGCATCTCCTGTATCTCTACTCTACTTGCAATGTATTTCAAAAAATTGGCAAAATTTTCTCAGTTTCGCTCTCGTTACAATTTTCAACAATCTGGTACGCTACGATACGATNTATATGCTAATGATCAATTTTCACCGAAATGAAAAAAGGTTTAAGAAATAAAAATTGTACATTAGATGCATCTCCTGTATCTCTACTCTACTTGCAATGTATTTCAAAAAATTGGCAAAATTTTCTCAGTTTCGCTCTCGTTACAATTTTCAACAATCTGGTACGCTACGATACGATACGATTCTCTCCCCCAATCTCACTCTCTCTCTACATCGCCCTTTCTTCTATTAGTCTTCTTGTGTACATTTGTCCTCGTTGTTGTTGTGTGCGTGCAATAGTAGGAGAAAACTATGAATGAGAGCGTTATTCCCTGTTCGCAAAAAAGCTGTTCAAAAATTATGATACACACCCCACACACACTTAATATAAATATCATCCTTACGAGATACACTACAACAACAACACAATATATTACAAATTCCACTAGTAGATTCGATAATTTAAAGAAAGATAGATAGAAAGACTGAATTTCTAATGAAAGTATGTATATACGATATGCAGAAATAGATGCAAAATACCATGTCGTCTGTCTGTATCGTGCATCATTCATCCACTCCATTTTGCTTTTACACACTAGTCTACCTTTCCAATCCAATTTCAATTATTATTTTAAGGTAGCACCAAAAGCAGGGCTAGGTAGCCAGAGAAAAAAATAATAACAACAACAACAGACAGAAGAGATAGCAGCAGTAGAATAGAATAGAAGACACTCAAGAAAAAATATAAATGTGTTTCTTTCAACTCCATTTAAAAATCTCACCGTGTGTCTGCCTATCTTCTCATGCTTGCTGTCTGTCAGTGTGAATTCCTCGAAAATAAATACCACTACATACACCAGGCATGGCACGGCGAGGTTTCATGTATTATTGGAATTTTCTTCGCTTTATCCAACTTATTCTATGTATAATGCAATCAGAGAGTGAGAGAGAGAGAGGAGAGAGAGACTACTGACAAACGAGTATAGAACGTCGTGTCGTCCGCAATATAGTAATGAAATGAAAATGTAATGCACTAATGTACTTTAATAGTAGGTGAAGGTACCGTTCACAACCCCAAGTACCAATCTGGTGGACCATCCCCCTCTTTGGGCTCACCCCTGGCCCTACATCCAATCCTAATTTATTTTCATTCCTTGTTTCCACTTTCTTCGGGAATACCCAGGGGGTTATGTACAAATTCGGGCTTGTATTCCTCCACTTATGACCGGCTCCGTATTGCTTTACTATTTAGAGTGGTGCCTCTATATAAAAAAACTTTTACTACTTTTTACACTTTGGTCTTGGTGATGTGTACCCAACAAAACTGACTTGATGATGACGATGATGTTTCTTTCTGTCTGTTTTATAATCTGCTGGCTGCACCACCAACCACCATGTACATTACTGCTACTGAAGCTGAATGAACAAATCTCTCTCTTTTTTTTACAATTTCCCTGCTTGACTGCCTTGCCATCCACCATCATCATCATATCATTGTCGGCCAACATCCAACATCATCATCATCATCATCACTGATTGAGAACCACTGTGTGGTACAACATAACACTACCAGTCCATCTCCCAGTCCCAAGAAGAGAGAGGAGGACACAGCTGAAAATATAAAGAAAGGTAATCACTAACATTAACTATTATGTTAATAAGTTATTGGTCCCTCTCTCTCTCTTCCCAAAATACTTGATGATAATTAAAAAGGTGGTAAGACTGCTCTCGTTTTGACGAGTGGTAAGTGTAATATTTTACGTTGTGCTGTGCGTATTAGCATGGTAGGAATAGGAATGGTGAAACGAGAGACGATTACAAAACCCTGCACGGCTGTTGTATGTGTGTGCCACTTTTTTTAGTTAAATGTCAAGTGTATTAAAAGAGCAAAGATTTTTAAGAAGAATGTTGCAGCTTGTAGTGTCGCGTGGTCGGTAATGTTCTATAGTACACGTACCATTACTACTAAACACTATCAATTTTATACTGTTCTCTGGAGCCAGGAAGAAAAATTCAGTTGAAATGGAAAAATAATTCAGAATGCATCAGAAGTTGGTGACCATTTAGTTTGAAGGCCGATAGATAGATCGTCGTCGATGGATGGTTGGCGGAGAAGAAGACAAGAGAAAAAACAGGTGGTGATGGCCCAGCAGCAGAAGCAGACATGTTTGGATTTGGTGGTGATTTTCTACGTGTAATTAATAATTAAGTCAAGTTGTGTGAAGTAAAAATGCATCAGAGTTAGGAATTAATTAAAGGGATAGCACCATTAAAGCTGAGACTCCGTAGCGGGTTCTTTTCTTTTATCATCATCGTCGGTTCGGTATATACTTGCGGGGGAGTAAAAAACAAGGCTAAAGATGAAAGCCAACAACACAATATGGATGAAGGAACTGCTGATCAGCTGCTGGGGATGCTGTAGTAGTTTTATAGCATGGCAAAGAACTTGATGTTGGCTTTTTTAAGTAGGCGATAAAAAATATTTAAATTGTTGTAATAATTTTAGTATTGCCAATTGTGTTTTAGTTAGTATGTATCGTTGTTATTTGATGTGACTGTTAAAAGGGGGAAAATAAGTCTGATGAGAACTACGACTAAAATTTTTGAAGACTAGAGGGTTTTGTTTTTTGAGTGAGAAGTAACATTTTTAGAACCGTTTGCTGTCAATATTGTACTCAGAAAATAATTGGTTTCAATTTATTTATTTAGAGGGTTAAATAAATAAATTTAGGTGGTGCAGTGGTTTCAGTTTAAAACGAAACAAGTGCTTTGTGAATTTTAATACTTTTTGTGATAAAGCCAATCTTATCTTGGTGAGCGGCGTTGGAGGGGGAGTGTACGATCGAACGGTACACACAGTTGACAGAAAATATTAGGTGAGGAGTGTTTGGTGGAATTAAAAATGATATCAGCTGATACCTCTCATTTAAAAGGGTTCAAATTAGTTATTTAATCATGATTTTGTTTTCTGTTAATTTTTGTAGACGGACTCAAGATGGCCGAGTCCCTTCCTCCGTCTGGTAGCCATCATCCTCCCCCGCCTCCCGGGGCGGCCGGGGAAGACAACGAGCCGCGGATCGACGGTGACGGCCAAGAAGTAAACGCCTTACGTTTTTTGGGCGCTGGTGGACCTCCCGCGCCTCCAGCGCCCTCGATTACTCCTGTATCATCAGGAGTTAGTCAACCTATGCCTGCTCAGCATCCTCAACAACCGCCAGCACCTCCACAGACCCCCCATCAACATCAACCACCCTCTCAGTCTCTTCCTCCACAGAGTCTCATACCCAACACACCTGGAGGTAATCCTTACGATCCCTACTCAGATCCTTCTGGAGGAGTCGTTGGTGGAGGAAGTTATCATCCGCACGCCAACCCCATGCAGATCCCCACCGGTCCTATGAGCGGGCCGTACGGAATGGCCCCCGGCCCTCCAGGAGCACCCCCAGGAATGATGGCTGGTGGACCAATGATGATGATGCCGTCAGCGTATGCTTACGGCATGTATCCCTCCCCATACGGTTTTATGCCTCCGGCCGCTAGCCATTACGCTGCTCCAATGGCCCCTCAACAACCGGCCAACTCACAGACCCAATTTTTGGCGATGCTGAACGTATTGCGGGTCAACAATCCAAAGTACTACCGGGAGTGGTATAAAAAATACACGGCTCACAAGCGGAATCCGGACCGAGTTCCGTTTCCTCCTATACCCCAGGTTCCTGGATTTCCCCAAATGCCCGGCGCTGGCGTTCCTGGATCCTCACAGACTTTGCCGAACTACGGTAGATCCAGAAAAGGTTCAAGTTAGTCACTAATCATGCATGACTCATGTTGTTTGTCTTGGCCTTAACTAACTAAACCTTATCTTTGCCACAAAATTAACCTCACATAAGTGCCTTCGTACAGAAGTTTATTAAATTATATATGACCTTGTAGCTCGCGGTTCAGTAAATGGGGACATCCCTTATTCCCGCGGTGGTCACCCCAACGACTCATTTGCCGACTACTCACTAGTACCTAACGCGTCCATGTCCCTGGATCGCTCTCACCATCATCGGTCACACTCTGGACGAACTTCAGTGAACGGCGACTACAAAAACTCCGTGAGCGTTAGCGGGAGACTTCCACCCGAGGACGAATTCGACATTGACGGGGCGGCTGCCGGGGATATGTCTAGTTTAAGCATGACGGGCCACGCGGGTTCGAACATCATGCACTCCACCTTCAATCATCAGCACTATCCCGGTGGCGCCGACTCGGGCAGTGACAGGGATCGACCTCAAACTCAGTCTGGCAGAAGCTCAACCATAGGGGAACCGTATAGATTACCCCCCGGCGATATTTACGGGGGCGGCGGGGTAGATCAATCCGAAAATAGCCTTAGTAGATACGATAGTGGCCTATATAATAATTTTCAGCCAATAACTCAGACCGAACAGCAGAGGGAGCCCAGTCCGATAAGAAGAATGACTCCCCTGAAGTTTAGCACTTTCCATTGTATCGCCACAATGTCACCGTTGGGTCACATGATCCGTGTGAAGAACTCGGGAACTGTGCTCGAGTTTGTGAAAATGAAACAGTTTGTCGGTCATTTGCCGGAGTACCGAGAAATGGAAGCTTTTCCGGGACCATTAACTCAGTACGCACAACAAAACACTCACAAAAACTACTAATAATGCTTCATTATAGCTCTCATTTAAAGTTAATTTAATTACCAAATCCAACTATCGCTTTTATTTTAGAATATCCACTCATAAAAGTACGGTGATCCAATTTTGCAAGCGGAAAATAAAGGAGGCCCGCTCTAATCCTGCTCAAATTGACCGCGAAAATTATATCCTACTTTGGGAGCTCCTCATGCTAATGCTTCGACAAAATGGGGTATGATGACCTATGGCTATAGTCTTTGTTTTGTCGTTCGTTAATTATAAATAAAATTTATCGAAAAATTGTATATTTTGGGGGCTCAGATGGTGGTTGGTAGTGACATTGCCGAACTACTTTTAGCGGCCGTCCAACAACAACAACACCAACAACAGCTACTACTGCAACAACAGCAGAAACAAGAAAATGTTCAAAAAGAGGAGGTTCGAGATACCGTGGAGGGTAGCGACGGATCGCTTCTCGGTTCGTCCGCCGGAGATGATAAGGAGGAGGGCGAGGGGGAGTCCTCGGGGGAAGAAAATGACAATAAGGTGCCTATAAATCTTCCACTAGCAGCGGACCCCTCCCCGCTCGAAACAGCGACAGTGTCGTCTCCCCAAGAAGAGAAGCGACTAGTGGAAGAATTTTGCGAGCATTTGCTGTACGGCCATAAAAAAGACGCTTTAGACTTTGCCATGGATCACGGTCTATGGGGTCATGCCTTATTTTTTGCGTCGAAAATGGACGAACGGAGTTATGGTCACGTGTTGGCGCGCTTTGCAAACGGCATTCCACTGAATAGTCCGCTGCAAACATTGTACCACATCATGTGTGGCAAACAGCCTGCTTCCGTGACCAACTGTGGGGATATTGGGGTCGGTGCTAAGGAAGAGGAGACCCCGACTTTTGGAGACTGGAAGCCGCATTTGGCAATGTTGTTAAGTAATTCGGGATATAAGCCGGAAGTGGAGCATAGGGCGATATTGACGTTGGGGGACACACTGCAAGCGAAAGGAAACTATTTTGCAGCTCAGTTTTGCTACTTGATGGGACACGATGAATTTAGGAAGGATAGTCGCATGGGCAGCCTCTTGGGGTACTGCCCCCAGAAGAACAATCTGTTGGAGGCCACACAAATGACGGAAGTGTATGAGTTTGCGAGGAAGCTGGCAGACCCAGGATTTTCGCTGGGAGGCAGTTTCCTTCAAAGCAAACTAGACCACTCTAAGCGATTAGTAAGCTACGGTTTTGTGGAGGAAGCGTTGGCCTACTGCGAAGAAATCACCAAAGTGCTGAGACAATCCCGTCAAAATCGGGGTGATGAAGCTTGTGATGGCGCCGAGGAGCTTATCAAATTGTGTGGAAACACGCTACAAATTGCAGAACGCATTGCTGTAGCAGATGAAAGCGGGGCAGCCAGTGGCACGTGGGTGGAGGACCTGCGGAGAATGGTGAATCACGGAGTTTCCACTTTTTCTCAGGTTGAAGAAGACAACTCGAGAAAAATGAGTATGCTCAGCGGTGCGAGTACGGCCACCACCAATCAAGAACTTTCACCAGGGGACCCATATTCCTCGACACTGCCACCACCTGCTCAGGGTGGTGACGGCAGTAGTCACATGTATGACCCTTATGGGGGCATTCCCCAGCAGCCTACTACAGGGGCACCGCCACCAAACGTGCCTATGATGCCGTATACGGAGGACACCAGTGGAATGACAATGATGATGCCCGGAGGAGGAGTACCTCAGCAACTGGATGGAAGCACAGCGCAGCTGCAGGGAGGAGGTGAGCTGCAACAGCAGCAAACGTCGGATAATAACAGTTGGGGTCAGAACCCAGTGATGATAAATGGGGGCCTTCACATAAGTCAACCACAACAATCATCCCCTCACCAGCAACCCAGTATCTATGACCCTCCGCAAATCCCGGGGGTGACTAATCTTCCTAACTATGGTCAAAATGATGGGAGTGGATATCAGCAACAGCAACCGGGAATGGATGGAGGGTATCCTCCCTCCGGAGGGGGATTTGGAGGTAAGTTAACACTAGTAATCCCTTTCGATTCCATATAGATTGGGATTACGTTCTTAGTTTCCACCAAATTTAGTGAACATCGAAATAATTTGTATTTTATGCACAGATAAACAATCTATGGCTCCCCCAAACTTAAATAATAACTCGTACGATTCTTACAATCCGTACGACTCCCAACCTCAGCTTGGCCTTGGAGGCGGCAATGGGTCGTCACAGGACTACTCCAACAATCCATATCTTCCTCCACTGAACAGTTCGCCTGTCAAGGTAAATCCTGTCGAAAATTAAAACCCTTTTTTCTTCAATTTTCTTTTCGTCCGTCAGCTGTTTTGCTGTTTGGCGGTAGGCATGGCCTGAGAGAAAAACTCGAGTTTCTTTTAGAATCGCTAATTTTTGCCACACTGCGCGCTGTAAATTTCAAACCAAGCCAATTAGCCAATTTGAATGTGTGCCATGAATGGGGAATGAAAACGTATGGGTTCTAACCGATTTTTAACTTGTGTGCGTGCCTGTTGCCTCTGCACTAGTACTGACTGACTGAGAGGTAGCGAGCGTGTGTGAGAGAAGTGGAGTGCGTGAAGTAGTAAATCGTCGACACGTAACGGGATAAAAACGTGAATGATGTTTTGACCTTTGACCTGGTTGTTTTTCTTTGGATTTCCTCTCTTTTTACCAGAAAAAATGTGTCCGTTTTGAAGACGAGCATCAGCCTTCGCATCCACCTCAACCTGCGCAGAGTTTGATGCTGGAAGGTAATTACGTTAGTAGTAGTACTAGTATTGGGGTAGACGGGGGAGGGGCCGTGCAGTCTGTAGTTAGATCGAGATTTCCGCATGGCAGCAGTGCAGGGGGTGCTAGGTCACCCCAGGACCCAGTAGACTTAAAAAGTGCTTTAAAAACCAGCTCCGCGTTAATAGATAGACAGCAACACCAGCCAAGAGACAGACAATCGGGGGGTTTGGTAAACGGCGGGGGCAATTCCCCGTCCCTTCCAGGAGGAGTACTAGATTTAGAACGGTGCTCGAAAAGAGACGATAAACAGTCGTATTTTGAGGTAGAGTACAAGTCCACTTATCCCATTGACGAGCCTATTCTAGATTCCTCGTTAGGGGTGGTCCGATCCCCTACTTCGACCGCCCCGCCACAAACAGAGGGTTCCACGATGAGATTAGTAAACAGTAAGAAAACTAACCCAAACGACACCGGTCACAGTAATAGTTTAGTATGTCCCCCCGTGCATCATCATTATTCTGATCATCTTATCATCAACCACCACCTCGGGAACCACACCGTCAACGCCCACTCCAACTCCGGTCGGAAAACCTACCCTGTCGATAAGGAATGCTGTGACGTGAATCAACCTTGCGAGGACCACGGGGACTTGTTAGATGATGGGGAAATCGAGCTAGAGGCAGAGGATGAGGACGACGAAGAAATAGACGGAGACGATGGGGAAGAAGACGATGATGAGGAAGGAGGCGGACGACGACGGTGTAACCGGGCGGATAATGAGGATATAGAAGGTCTGGAGAATGGGGGTACCCACTACCACCACCATCCGTCTTCGCATCAGCGCCCTGATACTGGGCTTTATACTCGTTTTGAAAATAAGGTATTCTGAAAAAAACACTGCAAAGTGCCAAAAATCAGAAAAAATCTGGATACTTTTTTTTCTTTTGGGAGTGTCCTTTTACTTTCGGTTTTGCTGCCGCCGCCGCCGCTTGTTCTTTTTCGTTGACCAGAGAGGGTTGCTCTTCCTCAAAAATGTTTTTTTTTATTAATTCACCATTTATTTTTTTATGATTTTTTTTAGCTTTCTTCATCAAATTTGCACCACTGTGAAATAATAGTTAGTTTTTAACACGGTTTAATTGTTATGTATGTGGCTAAATGCATGAGAGATGACTGACCTCTCACGTTTTTGATCGGAGGCGTTGTCTTCTCGATTATACGTCTGTAAGCACCGTTAATTCCGACAGACCCTGATTTAATTTGTTTTAAGTTAATTTTAAATCAGATATTTATTTATGGTTATTATTTTGGACTGTGTATCGAGTACCGACCTATATTGGGTTTAAAAGGGTTTTAACTAGATAATCACTTGTTGCAGTTAATTACTGTTAATTATTATTGTTAATTTTGGTAAAACTCAAACTGATGTATTGGGAGAGTACAACCTTAAATAAGAACGACTAAGGATTATGTTAAGGATTGTATTGTGTTAAGGATTATGTTTGGTCGTTTTTATATAAATCAAATTATAAGTATTATTTATCTTTGTGTTATAACCACTGTAGTTAAAAATGACTGAAAATGCATGATGGTTACCCTGCTGCTGTGCTACTGCTGATGAGCACGCTTTGTTTTGAGTATAATATAATGACGAGTTTGATTAATTTCGATAAATACGGAAGTTGGTGGATGTAAGAATGTGTAATGATTATAATTTTAGGATTTTTTAATGTGGGACTTTTTTCCTTTTGGCGATTCATAGACTGAAAATTTGAAAACTCCCGGAAACATTGGTGGTGTCCCTTCTGCAGATAAGAAGGGGGCTGACAAGAAGAAGAAGGAGGATAAAGGCGGGGATAAGGGGGGAAAGCAGCAGCAGAAAGGCTGGTTTTGGCAAGGATGGCTGGGCCGCAAGTCGGACGTCAACCAGATGATTCTTCCAGACGACAAGAATCCCACGATTGTGTGGGACCCCAAGGCCAATCGATGGGTGAGCAGTGATGCCGATGGAGATGACGACATGGCGCCGGCGGGACCACCTCCGAAAGATAGTGAGTTGATGGGAGGCAAAGGAGGGGGAATGGGTGGAGTGCCAATGATGCAAAATGGACCGATGCCACCACAACCACAACATCAAATGATGATGCAACATCAACAGCAACAGCTGCCTCCAGGTAGAATGGTGGGTGGTGGACAACCGCAGCCCCAAAATAATGGAGGATACCAACAACAACAGCCGAACAGTATGCCGTCGAGTAATCCGTCCCAACATCAACCCGGAATGATGATGATGAACCAAAATGGAGGAAACCTAGGACAGGATCCAATGGGAGGAGGGGGCATGGTGCCGATGAATAACAACAATAATTCGGCGAACAAGTATAAACTTCAAAAGGGCCGGGGTATGAAACGTGACCTAAAATGAGTTACCAAATAATTCATCATTAAAAACGATGTTAAATATTAGTGATTTCTTTATCTATGAAGGTTTGAAAGGTTACGTGGACGTTTTCAATCCCAATGCCAACTCCAACAACACCGCGTCCTCTACTCCGACTCCAATGCAACCGAATCATCAACAAAGTGGAGGGGGGAATGGTGGTGGCCCCCCCGTACCTAATCTTTTCATTCCTCCTCCCATGCCGGCGGGAGGAGGAGGGGCTGATTCGGGTCCGGTCAGCTTTTTGACGGCACCAGCCGTGGAAGAAAACACCGTGCCTGGTCAGCAAGGACAAGAGGTACGTTCTACAATACTGACGTTTCATTTATTTTTGTTTTCGTTCCTAATTTTAAAAAGTCAATTACATTTTTTCAGAACTCTCTTGGCCAAACGCAACCGCCACCCATGTTCAACCCCTCCCAGTTTCAGGGCTACTCCCAAGGACAATAGAAACATGCGAATCAAAGAAAAAACAACCTGAAAGAATTACCCTTTCCCCGGAATAAAAAATCGAAACCGTTGATGCTGCTGTGCCGCACACGGCGGCTTTTTTTGTCTTTTTCTCTCGCTTTACAATAGTTTGTACTATTTTTTATGGTGATTATGCCGAAAAATATACACACGGAGAAAAAATTAAGACAATTTGTTTCTGGTGCAGAGTATACCCAACAAGTATGTATTGATAATAGTTATAGAATATAGAAACAGAGATTAGTGTGCAGTGTATAGAGCCACCCCTAATATATACACATAGTTGACGGGGCAAGAAAAAATAGTTAACTTTTGACTCGTTAAAGCATACCCAATAATTTTTCTGCGTACCTCCCTCCCCATTATTTGTACTGCCTCTGGAGGGACATGGTTTAGTAGAGTATATTTTTTTCGTTTAATTAGGATTAGAATTGTTTCCTGTCCTGAATGCCTGTGAGTTTTGAGTTAATTGAGGGGAAAATTAGATTGATTTATTGATAGGAGCAAAGCTAGAAAGAGAGAAAAATTTGTAGAAATTTGTTTTACAAGCCTGCACTGCACTATCGTCACCAAAAAGTGAATGAAAACTTATCATTATTATAATTGTCATTATTATTATTATCTTTGAAAATGTATATACCATTATATTATATATTTTTCCTGATTATTTTGGATTGAGTTTATAATTTGCGGAAAGGAATAAATCCCGTTGTCAACATTTAAATATAATAGCTTTTTGTGTATATAGTTTAATTATTATTATTATTATTAAGTATAGTTTTATTTTTGAAAAAAAAAATTTTTTTGTCCCCTAAGTGCTCTGATAGTTTGTCGATAACTGAAGGCGTGTGTCGTTTTTGGGATTATGAAATTTTTTCATCACATTATATTTGGGGTTAGGGGACGTCTCAATTTTAAAACAAAATCACGGGATATGATACTGTGAACCCAGCAAAAAGTACAGAGAAAAAATGTTCCGGATTTACTATTATTATCATTATCATCATTGTTTTTCTTTTTTTCTTTTTGAGGAAATTGCGAAAGAAACAAACTGAAATGCGGGCGTAAAAATTTACGTTAAAGCGTGTGCAATTATTATGATTATATTATTAATATATTGTAATTAAAATAGTTGTAGAGTGTGTGTACAGTAATTAATAATTATTATTATCATTATGATGATTGCTACTAGTACTACATATTATTATATTTTGAAAGTTAAGTGCTGGTAATTCGCGTGCGCGCAGATAAAATGGAGCGATGATGATGTTGAATAAAGAAGGAAGGAAAAATTTCAACAGAAAAAAGTGAGAAACAGATCATTAGAAACGTTATTTGCAGTGATTTTGAAATAATAAAAGACAACACGACACGTCACTAAATTAAATTACCAACTCAGCAGCATAATAGCTACGTTGAAGAGTAAAGAATAATTAAGAGAAATATAAAAATCCTAACCCCAGCTCATGGAGCTGATGGTAGCAAAAAATAAAATTCTTTAAATTTGAATTTTTGAGTTAGAGAGAAAATATGTCAATTTATATTTCGGCAGTTGGTCAAGCTGGTTCTTACCTTGGGGATTCACATAAACGCACCCATGCATAAATATTTTTAGAGCAATGAAAAACTTCACGTGAGAAAATACCAATTTCGGCTTGCTTTTTGCTAGCCGCGCCTGTAATAATGCCTGTAAAATCGTTTAAGTAAATTAGTTAATTAATTTTGGTCTATACTAAATTATTAAATATTATTGCGAGGGAAAGTGAGGTGAATGGAGACAACAAAGATGTTACAAATACATAAATACAGGATGACTTGTATAATTAAAAAGTTCCTGTTTAGAAATCCCGTTAGAGTTGCAACTGCAAGCTAACTCAGCGAAGTCAGCAATTAATTCCAAACAATAAAAAATGACAACACCATTTGTAAGTGAAAAAGAAATATTAAGGGAAATTAGCTAATTTCAAACGGTTTCAAACGCTGAACACCCTCAGCGTGCAAATCCAAAGATAACAATTTTTTAGGGGAAAATAATAATCAATGAAAAATGTTAATATACTATATATGGCTAACTTATACTCTTCTAACAACGGATGAAATACAATCTAATCATGAATAGTTAAATGGGTATTATTATAAAAACGGCTATGCCCACAAATACACGATGATATGATATGATGTATAGGTAGTATAAAGTAAGTAGAGCAGGATACACAAACACACTCGAACTCAAAGAGACTTTAAAATTTAACGGTTAATCGTATAAAATCGCTTTATTCTAATTGTTGTTGAGTAATGTTGTCGAGTTCAATAAAATATTAATTAATTGTTGCATTTAAATGGAAGAAAAAGCGGAATAAAGGTGTGAAACAACGTTAATGAAAATCATGATTAAACTGTTCCATTTTAGACGAAAAAATTTATGCTTATGGTGTATTATGACGTCGATAAAGAAAATTTATAAGATAGAAAATAAATCATAAACACTAGATGAACTATTCGCGTAGCATATGAACGACAGTTACTGCTTTTAGATGCTTCTAGCATAGCATAGCGTTCATCTGAGTCCTGAGTCCTGAGTATTAGTCTGTATTTGTATACATACACTACTCCTAAATAGTCCCAATCTACTCAATCCAATCAATTGACTCCAGGACTCCAGGCACACATGCATTAAGGTCAATAGCTATCCCTGTCCCTGATGCTGATTTTGAGCCAAATCGGCAACCGTTAGAAACCGTTACAACTTCAAAAATTTTAAATACCTATGCAATCTTAGTCTTAGCATATAAAACAGTTTGTGACACATTGCCATTATAACTTCAAAACTTTTATATGGGGCATGCAATATAATATATCATTCGAGTCGTCTAACCTACTACCCATCCCATCCCATAATCCAAAACGTATCTCATACAAGTCTCATTCACCAGTCCTGTTAACATTTTTGGAGTGGTTTTGAGTAAACGTCATAATTATTTTTAAATACTAGCCATCGCCATTGGGGATGATGTATATAGTACGTTAAGCCTAAAAACAGCATTTTATGACCCCCACCCTACCCATGTTACGCTCACGTTACAAAAAAAGTAAGTTTGCATTACAAAATTCGTTGACCCCTACCCTACCCCATGTGGTGTAACGTACTATATGCATCATCCCTTGCGTGCCTTTTTTGCCTGTTATAATTTCATATTAATTATAAATAAATATTCCATACAATGGTATGTAGTTCACATACACGTGTTGGAAATGGAGGGGTTCAATGAGCACAGAAACCATCTCTGTTTGCGTTTTCCCTTCTCCAGGGGTACGTTTGTCTTTTAATGAGTCTAAAAATCTAAGACAGCCAAAGGGAATCTTTTTAAGCCATGAAACGCCATAGAAATTTTTATGGTAAGAAAAATGTAAACGTAAATAAATTGATAAAGAAACACCTAAATTTGTTTATTTTTTTTCTATTTTCTTGGTGAAGAGGGGGGATTAGAAAATATTTTTGTAAACGAAATAACTTTTATTACAATTTTTTTGGTCAACAGCAGTAAAATCCCCAAATTGGTCATCAGTATGAAGAGTCTACACGATAATTTTTAGGGCTTATTTTGTAAAAAGAAGGACTAGTAGTAAATTTCTCAAAGGGGAAAAAATCTTGCGAAAGTTTTTTCCTGTTTGCAAGTTGGTGGCCGGGTCGTGTTGTTCGTAGAATGAGTGACGAGGCTAACAACAACAGCAACAACAGTGGTACCAGTGGCAGAAACCAGAGCGGAAAAAAATCACAGAGAAATTCCGGTGGGACCAGCGGGAGTAGCCAGCAGTTCCACCATCAGGGAAAAGCAGGATTTTCTTTGGCTTCCACAGCAAAGGCAGGAGCTCCCCCCTCGTCGTCAGCCGTCATAGGAACTTCCGCAGCAGCGGGAGTTGCAGCACCATTTGGGGGGTACAAGGAAGAAGCTCGGTATGGAGGCAAAGGGAAAGGTTATCACCCCTTGGGGTCAATGATGGCTACAGGTCTGGGAGTATCGGGGAGCAAGGGAAGTGCCGGGACAGGGGGGTTATCATCATCAATACCGCCGCCAGGAGGGGGAATAGGGAATGGAATTGGACCACCGAGACCAGAAGGTGGGATAATCGGAGGAGTGTACGGAGGAGGAAGAATACAACAGGAGGTAAGATTATGGTGTCAAAAAGATTATTCGTTGAGTTTAAGTTCAAAGTTTTAGGAGAGTTTTTTTTAGATGATTTAGTTTTTTGCAGACGTCATCCTGCGCGGGCTGTGTTAGCCAAGGAGGGGGAGGCCCTGCCACTGGGAGCTACGGTGCTGTAGGAGGATCCTCATTTGGAGTTCACTTCACGAACCCTGGAATCAACTGTGGCGGTTGCAGTACCCCACCAACCCACGAGGGATCTGGAATAACGGGAGCAGCGGAGTCTCCAGAGTCCACGACGGTTATGATGACTCACCGGATTTATGACGGGATTTATGGGACCGCAGCAGCAGAGGAGAATAATTTGACAGATGCGACGCTGAGAACGAGCGACGGGTACACTTTTCCGGTTCATCGGGATATCCTCTGTGCAGAGTCGGATTACTTCAAGTAAAATTAATCGCTTATTCAACGTAAAGAAGTAATTAGAGGTAATTCATTCGAATTATAAACGCTCTATGAAATTTATCTGACTTTGAACGGTCTTTTGCAGAGCTCTATTTACCAGCAGCTTGCATCCCGCTCCTTTGACGGACGTGGTCATCTACAACATTCGTGGGGAAATGCTAAGCCTCCTACTGGACTTTGTGTACACCCGTGAGATGTGGCTCTCTGAGGCAAACGTGCTGCCCGTTTTCGAAGCAGCTGACTACCTCAGTCTTCTCAAGATCCGGAACAAGTGCTGCGAGTTCATCGAGAGTCAAATCGAAGAGCTTAACTGCCTAGGGATCCGGCGTTTTGCACAAGACTGGTTTTGTCCGGAACTGGAACGCAACTCTAACCAGTACATCATGCGTAATTTTGTGGACATTTCCAAGGTTAGTGAGGAGTTGCTGGAACTGGAGCTTTCCGATGTAACTGCCCTATTCAGCGATGACGAACTGAATGTTAAAAACGAGGAGTCCGTCTGGGAAGCGGCCAATCGCTGGATTCGGGTAAATGAAGACAACCGTCGACATTTCATCGTGGAACTGCTCCGAACAGTCCGAACCGGATTGATAAAGTACAATCCTGACACCAAGTAAGGCATCCACCTTTAAACCCTCCAAACCCTGACCAACTCATTATTCCTCCATTTCCTCCAAAATCACCATAACCTTTCATGTTGTTGTAGCACCTGGACAACCATCCCCGACATGTACAACCCCCGCAGCAACTTTGCTATAGAAGTCATAGACGACCTTCTCTTTTGCATCGGGGGCTTCACCGGAACTTCCACGACGTTTAATGTCGAGTGCTTTGATCAACGTACAAACGAGTGGTACGAGGCCACTGACATGAACATTTACCGAAGCGCCTTGGCTGCTTGTGTTATACCAGGACTGCCAAACACCAAAGACTACATTCATCCTCACCGGGACCGCCTCATGGAGGAAAAGCGCCAACGACTTCTAGTCCTCCAACATCAACAGCAAACCGGTTTCATGCCGGATATCAACAACGGACTTGGCGGTGGTCCGGGTGGACCACCACCCATTAACTAATAAAAGCCAGACCACTAGAAATTGACCCTTGACCACCGCAAAACTTATCGCGAGCGAAAATGTGCAAAAAATGTGTAGATCTCTCTCATTGATATCTTTTGACCACTTGTCATCATCACCAAGATTTCATTTTAATTAAATACGGGGACCAAAAAATAATATGATAAAAAAATGGGCATGCATTGACTAGACTAACGAAGACGACGATGATAACCTACTATAATGATAGTAAACGCAAAATTTATTAAATGATGAGATGTAACGGTAGAGTAAAGATTGGAGATTATCAGCTAAAACGCGAGCATTAGAAAATGACTAATAAAAATAGGAAGGCGGGAGGAAAATAATTAAACGTTGACGTAAAATTTATTACTTATTAAAAAAATTTAACTGTTTTTAAATGATTTTGCCGTCTAATCCCTGCCAAGATGATAAATGGTTATCTGGAAATTTGGTATTTAATTAAAAATAAATATCGTCAATTAATTCGAAGTGTGGGTGTATTTTTGAGGTGCACTTACTCGGGTAAACGCAGAATTGGGTAGTTTTGTCGGGACTGGTTTCAGTGTCCTCAAAATCCATCTGACGATCAAAAGGATATCCCATGGGCCTCTTGTCAGTATACTTGCCGTTTATAATGCCACAAAAAATGTAAGACTGTTTGCAGATGGGCTCCTCCTTTGGAGGATCCACCTTCTCATCCTTTGTGAGAATGGCGAAGAGTCCCATAGGATACCCAGACCGAATGCCCTTGGGAAGGAGGAGATGACGTGGCCAGCCGCAACCGCAAAATGGTCGAGTTGATGCCCCTTCCTCACCTAAACTAAGTGGAAAGTCGATGGTCAGTGGGGTGTCGGTGGAGGACCGGTTGTGAATGAAGACACCGGGCTCGGCGCCAACTGTAACGATCGAAATAAATGTGCTTATTTCATGAGAGGGGAAGGTTATAGAAAGTTTAAAGGTTGTACCAGTGATTTTGAACGTGTCCAGAACAAAAATGTAATCTCGAACGTCCTCGATGGTGAATATTTTCTTTTTAAGGTCGTATAACGGTGCAAGGAAGATTCTAACGGTGACTTCGCCGTCAAATTCGGCTTCAGCATCAGCAGTCCTTTCCTAAGACAAAAAACATTTTTCCAAGCATTTGCTCTCCACCGGCTGTCGATGATCGTTTCTTGGACCTTGGACCGAAACTTAAAATTAAGTTAAATATTTTATTTTTCTCAACTATTTCCAGTTGATAAATGAAGTCGTGGTGATCCAAGTGCTTGGTACACACTTGTAAAGGGCCGTTCACTTCCGTTCGGTTGAAATCCAATCCTACAGACAGGTCGAATCGTCGATAGCCCCAATAGGTTTCCAGTTTGTTGGGGGTACCAGGATATTCTTCACTGACGACCTTAAAGCTGTTTATTTTTACCCCGAGCAGCAATAACGGCCAATCCCCTGTACTAAGTTTATACGGAGCTAACGTCTTTTTGTATTTACCAAATAGCTGATCCACAAAATAGTGATGTCGATAAAACATAGTATCTCGCATCGCTGTCGAAGACTCGCCCATTACACCCGGTGGAAGCCCCTTAGACTCATCTGGGTCCACAACCAATCCAATAATATTATGTCCACTGTTGTGTATCCCGTAACCGTAATACAAAGAGGGGTTCACAGAATCCTGATTTGCTTCAACCATATTCCCTAGAATGTTGATGCCCTTGTCCGTTTTCAAACTGATGGGATCTGTTCCCAGCCCCAAATCTTCAGCGGGGACCACCTCTCCCGCCTCAATGGCTGCAACCACATTTTTTATCAAAGCTGTTCTTTCGTCCAAATTGATAATAGCAGGGGTTCCAATAAGAATTCCGTTAGTAATATGTCTACACATGGCATTCCGGCCGCCCTCGGCGTCCAGTTGGCCCCCGAGTTGGCATCAGTCAGGTGCGGATTATATTCCAACCAAATGTCGTTCCCTTTGGCACCTGTAAACTGTCTTACATGGTCCAAGCCCAAAAGAAATCGCTCCACGTGGAAGCGGGCCAGGACCGAGTGATGAAAGTAATAGAACAGCTAAACATCGAAATCAAATCGAATACAATGATTAATCAAAAATTGTATTTCATTTTGGGGATACACTATTTAAGCCAATCTTCATTCGAACACTCGCCTCGCCTTTTCGATCAATCTTCCCTCGAGGAGAATCTATAGGATTCAGAAGATGCCAATACCAATGATGACTGTTGAGTAGGACATCCTCCCGAAAGTACCACATCTTATTTTCCTCCCCGTTGTCCTCCCCAAAGTTCTCGTTCAGCCTGACGGCGCACTTTAATCTGCTTCTGGCAACGGCCTCGTTTGGCTTTTTCTTCAGCTCTGCTAGCACCTTAGCAGTAATAAAATTACTGGGTATGACTTCCACCAATTGGGGCACCTTCAATCCCCGCAGCGATGGATGATGCATCGGCGCGCCCGCAACCGCATTTATCCAAGCTTTCGCGTGCACTTCCGGTCTTTCTCTCAGAATGCAATCGCGTTCTCTGGTTTTTTCTCAGCCAAAAGCAGACCTTGGAGCAAGGACACCACTTTCATATGCGTAGGGCTCATGTCCCAGAAGAAAGCCCGTTTAGGAAGCCACTTGCCTACTTGTTTTAGTACCGCCGACATATTTCCGTTGGGGCTTACCATTTGCGCCATTAAAGCTTTAGTTGGCGATCCGGGCGACTTTTTCCAAATGAAAAGGTTTGCCAGGTCGTGTTGTAGTGTTTGGGTTCGGTTGAATGTGGCATCGGTCAAAAGCGCTAAGTGCACAACTACGATCAACCCCCCAAAGCCCACAAAGAACGTTAAACGCGGAGGAAGTTGAAACTTTGTCATATTGCTCGGTGGCACCTACACACCAGGATGGCGATGGATGATACGACGGGATTGATATCAATAATCATTAACTAAAGCTAATTATTGTCGGTCGTGTAAATCAATGCCGCCAATTAATGGCATTATGCTTAGACAATGAATAATAATAATAATATGTTATTTAGTTATTTCTGCTGCAACGTCAATAAAAATTAGTGGGTCTCCTATTGCCCCAAAAATACTAGTTTCGGGAAGAAACTACGATATAAATAAATCTGCGTCGACACTGAACTCATTGGGGCTTCACAGAGGGGGCGGCTTCGTGGGTCCGTTCATTATTCTGCAAAAAGAGAAAGTGTTGAGTGAGAGAGAGCGCCTAGAGTTCCATTTTAAAGTTTGTTCCCTTTGTTATAATCTTTCTCTGCTTATCACCCCTCAGTGACAAGTGTAGGTGAGGTCTAAAGACCAGGGAGGAACAGCCAGCAAAGCAATGGAATAATGGAAAGGATTTGGTAAAAACTCCTTGCTCCCACAAGTCAAGTCCTGTTTGCGAACCACAGTGGTGCGTTCCACAAACGACTTGGCAATTTTTCAAAGTGAAAAGTGCCATTTAAAGTACACATGACTTCTCACTTTGCAAAATTGCAAAGTCGTTTGTGGAACGCACAACTGGTTTGATGGTATGCAGTTATTTTCAACTAGTCATCATGACTTTACCGTGTTTGTCTGTCCGTCCGTCTGTCATCACGCTCCTGGCCACACGCTTCAACCGATTTGGATCAAATTTGACACACAGATACATTAGTGTACCTAGTCATTAAAGGGTCATTTGGCGGGTCAAAGATAAAACTATCCAATTTGGCTTAAATTGACAAGACAAAGTTCCAAGTGATGTACCCAGTAATGATGTACAAAATACTGTTGCATTCGATCAAACAAACAGCATTGTTAATAATAAAGGTGGTAAAAGAAAAAATATAAAACTGCCGGTTCCATCTTCTATTGTAATAAGAAGAAGAAGTAAAGAACAGAAGACAAGTATGTAAATAAAATATTCGACTAATTCCACCAATTCGACTAATAAATTTCAGCTAAGAATTTCTACTAAATATTTTCGTCTAAGTTGTAAGTAATTTCGACAAAGTGTGTTCTCCTAAGAGTACTTCTATTAACATCACTTCGTAAATGTTCCTGGCTCCCACTTGAGCAAAATAAAAAATTCCGGCGTGTATTTTTAGTCACTCATTTCGTATTTATTATCTTTTGTCTGGCGTTTAATTTGCAGAATTGACAAACCGTAACCGTACATGACACCCGTGTATGGTAGAGCGTTTAATAATTATGTAGTAATCATTATTATTACTATTTCTACTACTACACTAACGACCACAATCAGGATGACAAATTATACAACCGTACTTGTTACCATATTTATTATCATTTTTAATTGTTATTATCTTAGATTATGGGTATGAATGCATGGATGGGAAACCTAGATATATACTCTGGGCGTGGAGACTAGAAAAACAAACAGAAACGAAAAATATACGCATATTATATACCTAGATAGCTTTGCTTTGTAGTTGCGCCAATTGCATTTAAATGTATGTAAATCGTCATTGTAGTCATCATCGTTCACTTTTTTACAGAACGAACATTAACCGTAACCTTATATATAACACGCACGCGACAAATTTGTAGAACTTTTATGTTGGCGCAAAATTGCAAACGAAATATTTTTTTTTACATTACTCCGTTTGATGAAACCAAGTTCGAACTACAGGAAAGAAATAAAATATATTGCTATCACATCACTTGTGGTTCTCCAGAAAAAAATAAAACGGACACTGATAACTGTGTATTATGTACGCTTTCACGTATTTTTGGAGGGATAACCGCTTATGGACAGGTAAAAAAGTTGAAATGTAGAACCAGAGATAGGAAAAACAAATTTCCATAGACAAAACATTTTAACAAAGAGAGTAAACAGCTGGATCGAGACACTGACGCTGGAAGAAGAGAAGAGACAATGCACGAAAGAAGAGTGGTTAATATTCTGGCAACGGAGTCGTCTTCGTCGTCATTCCCACAGTTCGTTGGTAAGGCACGAGTTGCTGATAATGTTAGCCGGGAGAACGTTCAGCTTGCGGAGGTTTTCGGCGTAGTGCATCATTTCAGAGGTCACCACGCTGTAAAAAGGGGAACCACGCACGTAATTAATGACGGAGGGTCAATAACAATAAATTTAATAGAGACAAGGTTAAGAAATTTGAAGAAAAAAATCAAAGTAAATTTGTACCCATGCCGAGGGCCACCGTCTTTTACTATTCCTAGAGTAGCTATGCGTTGTTTCAGTCGAGTTCTAAAGATTTTATCGACGCGAAGAAATAGGGAGGAAACCTGAATCAAAAACAAAAAAATAATAGATTAAAATTAATTTTAATTTTAATGTAATTAATTTTTTAAACTAAGGAAAAAAAATTCTGGCAGGCCTCACTTTGGTTTGGGTGAGCACGGAACCAATCGCCTCTCTGAATTTGACAATATGTCGACTAACGTTATTTACTGGAGTGGAGGGAACGGGCGGCCTTGCTTCCCAATTGGCCAACTCAGCCTCAATAATTTCCCCGAGAATGGCTACCATTTTGTTTTCAATGGATTCGGCGTGACGGCACAGTTCCAGGTGGACAGTATCCACTTGTTTCAGCTGCAGAAAGAAGAAAAACAGGGATTGTTCGAGATTCTTGGAGGGAGAGTGTTGGAGGCGGAGTGGGAGTAACTTACAATATGTTGACTTTTCGTGGTTTGTAGCGACCTCTCAAAAAGCTCCCTCGTTTGAGTTAATGAATCGCTCAAGAGACAAATGCCTCGATACACGAGCACTAAATTGACAACCGTGATGCTCTTGCAGACCTTCAGTTCCACTGCGCCGGCACCCAGAACCAGGTGCGCTACCCGGGCATTGGCCACTCGCAGCAGTTCCACCAAGCTGAGAAGCACTTCCGCCGCCCCAGTCTCGTTCAGCAGGTGACAGTAATCTGCCATGGCATCCAAAATCACAAAAAACACTTCCACAGTAAGAAGTGCGGATGGGGAATCCTCATGGAGGGATGGGGAAGCAGATGCAGTAGCCCCGCGGCCACTAGTGCCATTCTGTTTTGCTTGAGAGGAAGATGACGACATGGAAGTGTTTAGAGGGGTGTTGCTGGAGGTATCGAAAGACTCATTGGAAGCAATGCTCCCACTTCTCGACAAGCAGTTGGGAAAGAGGGCGTCCTCTCTTTCACTTTGTTCCTTGGCTGCCTTCTGTTCCACCAGGAAACGTATGTCGGTCACAGGCCAGTGACTTTTAACCCGCTCTTCATTAGCCAGTCTCCATTTCTCGCGGTCCAGGGCAATGTTAACAACCTCCACCTTCTTTTGATGAAAATCCTTTATGTACTCTGTCACTTGCGCTTTCATTTCCAGAGAACTGGAGTAACGGGTGGGACGATGCAGAGAAGGTGGAGACGAGGAGGAAGTGGAGGAAGAAGGGAGCGCGTGAGCAAACTCCTCCAAGCTGCCAATGTAATCTTTGACGACCTTCAATGTTGTCAGCACTTCAGTTCGGTTTGTCCACGTTTTTCTATTGCGTAACATTCCCGCAAACTTTTCGTCTGCCGTTTCAGTAGTTTTTTCCAGCTGACTAGAAAGCTCGGACGAAAACGTTGTGTAAATTTCGGGTGAAATTAGGGTTTCATCAGTTTCTGACCTGCGGGAAGAGATTAAGATTTTTTTAAATGTAAAAGTAACTGTAAGCTGGAACATATCTTTTCCACTAATTTGATCAGTAAGTTTCTCTTACAAGTAAGTTCCCGATCCCACACTTGCGGCCCCGCCACTGCCCGCCTCAAAATTTCCTTGCTGACCGGCAGCAACATTGGCACAGTTTTGAAACAGCAAGATAACTTCTTTGACGTGCTCTAAGAGCAACACCAACCTCTGACCCAGCTGTCCCACCATTTTCAACCACAACTCAGTCGACAAACTGGGAATCGTCTGGTGAATTGAATTTAAGCCAATTAACGAGTCACTCCGACTATCCGACTCACTCACGGCTTCGATCAGTGTTTGCTTACAGGTGGTCGTCATCGCTGTTCCGATCTCCTTTGCCAACACAGTCACTACCGCTGCCACCTTGGCCATTCTTAAATGCCCAAACAAGATGGATATTAGTTTGTCCCTATCACAAAAAGCGGCCATCTGCTCCACAGGTCGATTTAGGTCCGCCGACAGGTTCCGCTCCAGTTCCGCTCGGAGCATTTTCTCTATCGCGTTCCGAATCTCGACCAGTTGCGAGTCCAAATGACGGAACGAGACCAGACCCTGAAGCTCTTGCTTCAACACTTCCTGGGTGGTGGTGATCAAGTCAAGCGCACCCACGTAGTCGCTGTTGCCCAGCAGACTTTGTATCGCTCTCTGAGCCTGGTGCACGGTGCTCATTAGCTGTAGTTTCTGATGAAGGAGTTCTAAGTGACTCTTTTTCCGAGCGAGTTTTATCACTGACAAGGGTGCAATCACGTGTTCTCGTTTTATTTCTACGAGCTCCTGTTTAATTCCTCGCACCAGAACAATAGCTTTGCTGACCTTCTCCGCCACTCGATCTTGGCTACTGACGGCAGAAAAAAAGGCGCTTGATTTTTTACTAATTTGTTGAGCAAGGCCAACCTCAACGAGGTCCAAGTGGTGACTGAGCTTGTCTTGAACGGATTTGGAGGGAAGCTGGTGATGATGTCTGTGGAGTGGGGTGGAGTTGGTGGAGCTTGTACCGGAACTCGGAGTTTCAATGCCAAACACCTCCCGGAACGACTCGGAGTTGGCAAGAGAAAAGTTTTGTGAGAAAAATATTTTGGGGATGGGACTTGCCTCGGATTTGATTATCTGGGAAGCTTCCTTCAGGCTCAGTTGAGGAAACAAAGTTTGCAATGAGTTTTGTGTAGGTAGAAGGGAACTCGAGGCCGCAGAGGATTTCCGTTCTTGCAGTTTTCGGTAGCGTTTCAATAGGCGACGGAAGTAAGGAACAAAAAAGGCATTAGGTACCTCCTCCAAAAGAGGACTTGATGTTACCGGGGTGGTGTCTACGAAAGATTCACCCCATGTCTTGGTGAAAAAGTCTCTCTAGAGAAAATAATAAAGTAAAAGTGTATTTATACATCACGGGATGTTAAATTATATCTTCACCATTTAAAACATGCATACCTGTTTCCCTCTTGTCGGATCGTTTAAAATCGCGGGTAAATTCTGACTGCAAGAAAACGCCGACCAGTTCACCCCTGAGGAGGGCGGTCTCCCCCCAAAATCCTCCCCACTACTAGTACTCATAGTGGAAGGAGAGGATACCCGGTCTATTTTGCTGCCTCCAAAGCTCCCACTGCTACTACTCATCTTGATCTTCCCGTCCTCCATCCCAATTGACGTTGCTGTGGGGGTGGTGCTGTTCGCCGCCCTACTAAACTTTTGCATTTCATTTGGAACTTTCCCCCGATTTATGACTTCTTCTAATCACTTCCAGCTACTCCACCCTTCCGCTTTCTCTTTCTGGAATCCCTGAAATTTTTGAAAACTATTTTCTATCACAGCTTGTCACGTTGTCGTCTCACTATTTCTTCCACCGTGGACCGTTTAGTATTCCCAATTAATTTCACTCTTCTCTCAAACTTTTACCTTTTTCAAAATTCCACAGAATGAAAACAAGCTTTAAAACGTATATGTAATTAAGAAAATTTAAAATATTTAGTCATCCTGCAATACTGCTAATTAAAATCCTTTTTTATTTTGCCTCACCTGTTGGTTGACGTCGTTGACGTAACACGTAACCTTCCTCTTATACTCTTATTTTTCTCCCTCTTATCGTTCTCGTATTTTTTATCACAGCAGCCGTTTGTTTGTATTTGTATCTTCTTTATCGTTTTATTTGTCTGCCTCCTCCTGTTTATTTCCGTCCCCTAGTCATCCTCCTCTCTGTTATGCTAGGTTTCACCACCGGAAACTTTAATCGACTAACTACCATTACTATTATTACTCTTATTATCGTTACTATTCAACACTCCCATTTAATTACCACAGTATAGTCACAGTCTAGTCAATTAGCAGTTATTAGAGAAACTAACTTTTTAACGGTCTCGTCCTCTTCTAATTATCCTTCTTATCACCACCGCCATCATTATCTCACCGTCGTCTGTTCTCTACTTCGTTTATCTTCATCCCAGCAGCCAGGAGAATCATCATCATAATATTATCTTTCCCAAAACCTGCTGTTAGTTAATTATTTGTCGTTTTAACCTCGCTAGCTAGCTTTAACCTTCTCTCCTGCTGCTATTGCACACTCTCTGATTTTCTGTTATCCTTGCCATTTATTTACACGTACACAACAACACACTCTCATATAAACGGCTTAAAACTTACGATCCATTTTTTCCTCGTGAAAAAATTATTGGTCATCTCATCATCATTATTATTCCTCATAAACAGTTTGTCTATTTTGTGAACGATCGCGACGATAATCCCCATACACTACAGTACTACACCAATGAGTGTATTTACTGCCAACTGGGTTGTCAATTTACACTCACATGAAAACGACGGTGCTGTTGGTGGTTGGTTAAGTACACGTACTGTTTATAGCATCATTTAAATTTAATGAATTCTCTACGATTGTCATTCCGGGACAGGGTAATGGTGTACGTTTTCATCTCTTACCTTTTTCTTAGACGAATGACAAAAAAATGTTTCAATTGAAATTGAAAGGCCGAAAGGCGTTGATTGTGCTCATTACCCCAAAATATAATAATAACAATACCAAGTACCACAGTACCAGTACCAGTAACAATACCTGTGAATGTTGCCAACTGTAACAATGCTGGTATGGTAGCAGTTTACTACATATAATGCAACTAATGCAAGTGCACATACCCAACATATGGCAGATACAAACACATACAAACGTAAGTTGTACATACTACGTTTACGTGTAAATACAGCGACAGCGCTGCGCTGCAAGTATCTAATCTGCGGCTTTGAGTACATTTATTTTTATTTGGCCAAAATACGACAACAAAACGAATGGATGGATTATGTATGAATTAGTATGAAAGTGTATGCCTGTAGTATTTTGAATATACACACAGCAGAGCAGAGAAAGGGCTACACACTTTTTTATTGTTGAGCAAATAAGCAGGCTAGACTGCTGCAGGACGGCATGAACGGGAAAGAAACAAGATGATCTGCTGCTGCTGTGCTTGCTTGTGGTGCTGCCTGAACTAAAAAAATCTTTTCTGTTCGAGAGACATAATTGCTGCTGTACACGGTTTTGTTCGAGATTTAATTGTTGACGGTGTTTTTAGACAGTTGGTAATTAATAAGGGGAGGTAACTGGAGGAACGGAAGGGTAGAGATTATAAGTGAAAGGGAGACGTTTTATTTAGTATTTTTTGACGGCGAAAAAAAACAGGAGGAAGGTGGTTTACTTAGGAGAATTTTAATTGTTTGCTCCGGAGGGGTATTTTGGGAGGAAAAACAGTAAACAAAGTTTGAAAAGGAAGGTGGAAGTCACGAGTAATTTGGGTCCAATAACTGTTTTTGGGAGTGGTAGAAAGATAGCGGGCGGTAGGAAGTAGTAAGTAGTGTAGTTAGCAGTAGTTCAAGGAGAGGGTTTAACTTCAAACTTTTAAGTGCCTGTGTATTTGGAGGAAGGAGGTGAATAGAGGCTAGCTGGGTGAATTACTAATAATGGATCTCTCAGCGGAGTTAAAGGAGTTGCGAAAGCGTAAGAATGAGAATTACTGGAGGATTAATAAATATGTTACTGATAGATTATTGGGTGGAGCGCGAGTACATTGGAGGGTTATTTAATGAAGGTTTTGGATTGGCTTTTTTCTAGAACTGTATACCTATCGGTACAAAAGTTTGGAGTTGGAGCGTCAACTGCGCACCCACTGCCACACGTTCCATCAATCGATTCACGATGAACGAAGGGGGAGAACCGGCCAAAGTCAGAGCTTCCCGCTGAACGCGTTCGAGAATGCCCTGCCGAGCTTCGTATCGGTTTTTACGAATAGCTTGGTATGTTGGTTATACTTGTACTTTGACCACCACTACCGCAATGGAGTCGTTTAGAGACATTAATATTTTATTTAAAAATTAAATCTATCCGTAGATTATGGAAATCATCGCAAACCACCTGCCAGTTCAGGATCTTCTTCGCTGCCGTCTGGTTTGCAAGCTCTGGGCTCGGGAAATGGCACAGTATCTGACAAAACGAAAGGCGCTTGTGGTCGCCTATGAAGACTGCCCGGAAGCTCGGGATATTGTAAGGAAAAAGGAGCAAGGCAAATTTGTCAACATTTCAACCTTGTGCATTCTAGAGATCCCGATAACCTCACAGATAATCCAGGATATTATAAGGAATTTTGGAGAGACCCTTAGTGGGTTGAAGTTGGATGACTGCAATCCAGAGTCAAAACAATTGTTTTCTTTGTTAAAATCGATAACTAGTTTAGAGGTATTGAGTTTCAAACAAACAGGGGTCCGACCTAGACGCCGGAGGCGTCAACGTAGGCGGTCGGAGGAAGGAGAAAGAAGGGTGAACAATAATTTACAGCAGCTACTTCAGGATGACCGGCTATTGGGAGGGTTGCTTAGTGACGACAGTGATGACAGCGATGAGGAAGAAAATAATGAAGGGGCTTCGGGCAACCGCGGGGAAACACCTCCTTCTAGACTAGATGGTTTAACCCAATACCATAAGGATTTGGTAATGCCTACAGTAAAAAAGTTGTGCTGGGAGGAAATGAAGCCGGTTAAGTATGTTGAGCGCATTGTTAGCATGTTCCCATGTTTGGAGGAGTTGGAGCTACTTTGCTGGTCGAAACCAGACCCGGAAAGACTTAAGGGTCTTCACATGGAAAACTTGAAGCAACTGACAATCTCGTGTGATAACAACTTTTCTGAGCACCACTTCCTCGCTCTAGCCAATCTCTCCTTGAAACTGAAGCGACTCACCCTCCACGACATCAAACCCGGAGGACGGAAGAAAATGCGAGGTTTTAAAACTTTTCTCCAGTCTGTCGCAGGGACCCTAACCGAAATGAACCTGAACGGGAACGGAAGACTCCTTCAGGAAATGCGGGTACAGTCCCGCAATCTGGGAGGTACGGCAGGAGGTCGGCTCTTCCAAAATTCTGCAAATACGTTTGTTCGGCAGTGCAGCCCTTTTCCGATCGAGTTTCCGAACCTGCAAAAGCTGGAGATTGACTGCAGTCTGTTGACTGACCTCAAAACGATAGACTCCATGCCCAAGCTACAAAAGCTGGAGTGCAAGTTTCAGGATTGGAAAGGTTGGTGGCACCTTCTCAACCGGAATGGTGTTCCTAGCCAAAAGCACAATCGGCTTAGGGACGTGACCCTGGGTGCAATTGATAGTGGATGTCTTCTGAAAATGGCGCCGTTTTTTGGCTCCGTCACCAAACTTGATGTGAGCGAGGATCGAATTGATGACGTGGCGTTTCGCACCATTTGCCAGTGTATGACTCAACTGAGTCATTTGAGGATCACACAGAGTACAAGTGATGGGAGTAAAAAATTGCACATGAGCGACTCCGGAGTCACTGGTATTTCTCCGGAGGAACTCGGGGAGTTGCGGCAGCTTCTACCGGTCAAGATGGCGGACGAGGACAAAATTCGTCAGTTGAGGACACAGCAGTACATTGGCAATTTAAGATGTAACCGTGTGACTTAGAAAATAATTAACAATTAATCGAAATCAGAGGCGTGCATGGACAATTAAGTTATTTTAAACTTTTTCCCATCAGCTTTGTATAGTTTGGAACTAGCCATGTCGCAGGTGCAAATGACGGATTTGGGGGTGCTTTACGGGATTTCCGATTTACGAAGAATTTCCACCATTACCCTACCAAAATGCGGGGTATGCAAAGTAACCACTATAAATTATTTCCACTGACTTGATTTTTTTATCCTTTGTCTTTTTATTTTCTAGTTGACTGACGCCTCTCTCTGTATCCTGGGAGACATGCCTAGTCTGCTTGTGCTAGAAATGCACAAAAATTCCGGCGTGTCACCTGAGGCTGTTACCGCCTTAAAAGCTAAAAAGAAGGACCTCGTTTTCAATTTGTACACGGATCTGACTGCCAGGATATTTGCTTGAATGCGGGAGTACCAGTAGGGACCTGACTAGGTTCACTACGCCAAAATATGTTCTCATTACATCCCCTTCCCGTCTTTTTCACCCCGTACGACCATTCCCACCAACGACAAAAAGTACCACAGCATGTCTACAAGAGTCTCCGGCATCGCTAAAACTAAAAAACCTGAACGGTCATAGGTTAAGTTAAAAAATTCGTAGGGATTAGGGTTTAATTTTAAAAATAAAAAACGACTTTTAGTTAGAAATCCAACGTTCGTTGTAATATTTAAAACATGTAGTCTAAGTTATCTCTGCCTTTATAGCTAGTATTGTGAAAAACGGTATAGATAATTCGCCTTTCAAAATAATACATTATCATAATATTTGTAATGATTATAATCTTTATTATTATTATTTAAAATTTCCACAATTACAATAACTTTATTCTCGTAAGTTATCATGAACTATCCCATTCCCTTTCCAGTGCTCATGTTTTTGTTGAAGGGCCTATTTCATTTTCTCAAGTTACCCCCAGTGCTCATTGTTATACGTTTCGTCATATTTACGGTATGTAGTTGTGTAGATAAATTATCTCTGTATTCCTTCTAATGATAAATATTTTTCCTTGATTTAATTGTACTCCAAGTCACTCCGTGCTTTGGGTGTTGTGTCGCAATCAGCGTCGTAAAAGTAAGATATTATATTATTAATATGCTTCCCAATTTAATTCTTCAAAAATTCGCAACTATGCGCAAATTAGTGCCGATGATAAGTTATCCCTGATTATAGGGCGACGACATACATGTATTTCTTTAATTTAAGTATTATCATATAATATTGTCTTAATCTTAAGTTAAACAAATTATTACAAAAAAACAATTATTCATATTATTTGTTCATGTGGCCTATGTGAAGCCACATTATCAAAATTATCATCAAGCCATTACGAGTACTTTACCATTTACGGGGTCATTATAAACGCAAAAATAGTGAATTTTAATTATAATTATTTGTATTATTATCAAGATTCATATTGTCGTTTTCTTAATTTTTACTGTTATTGTCACTTAAAAGAAATGAATCTGTAAAATCAGTTTTTTAAAAAAACAATAACGCAATCACATCGATTAACTCAATGATGATATTTTATGTTTTATAAAATTAAATACAGGTTATTAAAAAAATTATTGCTTCATAAAGCAGTTATGTTTAATTGTTACTAGCGTATCGTCTTTATTATTGTTTTCATTTCAATTTAATTTTTCTTGTGTTTTCTCTTTCGCTGTACCTCAAAGAAACGGAAGGCAAAAAATAGCAAAAGGGATTAAATCGTTCCGGCAAAACGAAAATGAAGAAAAAAATCTAGAATTCACTATAGTAGTTGATATAAATATTAATTATGGTGAGCATTTAACTAATTGTATGGGCGAAAGGAATTTATAACGGTAAACCGGGAGGTAATAAAGAGAAACATCCTCTCGGCAAGCGTATTTGTGGTTTTTATTTGGAACAAGTCTGAGAGACATAAATAATTTAATTTATTAGCGCCAAATGAAATAAAAAAACAAAGGCGGGTTTTTCGCGCAAGAAAAAAGTAGCTTTTTTATTTTGATGAGTTTTCTCTATCCACCCAGGCGCATACATTTGTCTCGAATGTGGATAAATGGCGAACATTGCAATTAATTAGTTAATTAGCAAAGTGCCTCCTATTTTTAGGAAAGAAAAGAAAAAATGAGGACACACGAATGAGGAGTTGGGAAAAATGGGAAAAGTTTTTGGAGATGGAGAGCAAGCAATGTAGCAGCAGAGGTGACCCCACTTCAAAAAGGATGCTGGAGAGACGTTGAGATGGCGCGGGCTGGCAGGGAAAAAATGTCTAAGTGTTCATCTGAAGTAGTCCAAAGAGTAAAATTGTTGATTATTAAAAGCGTTTTGAAACGAGTGAAAAGTGTGGTAAAGAGAGAGAGAGAAAGAGTTTATGTTGGCAAGCACTACGAGGTATCACTCCATGTTTCCTTTCCTCCTGCGTGAACAAGTGTCGTCGTTGTTGTAGCCCTCTTTGAAGGAGGATAACAAGCACTCGAAAACTCCTCCAACAAAAGGAAACACGATCATCATTATCCGCCTTGCTCTTCAACTGTGGTAGTCCATCAGAGAAACAAGTTGTTTTACACAAGCACTTTTGCAGAAAGTAGACAGAATTTGGTGCAATAAACGGTGCTTGTGGAAGGAGTGCTTTACTGCTAATGTAGCTGCTACTACTACTGTTGCTGGAGGGAAACGTGGAGAAAAATGGATAGTATGAGATATCTGTATAAAAAGCAGGCTGCTTGTGGGGTTGCCATTTCCTGTTGAAAATTTCGCACCGTCGGAGGAATACTAAGAGAAACTGCTGCTCCACGTATAAAACATTTCGCTCTCTCTTTCTATCGAATTTGTTGTATCGCTCGTTGTGGTTGGCTTAGTTGGGTATTCAAAATCGCTGTAGCGTTGTTACTTTCATGTCTATACGGGGAAACCGTTATTCTTTTTTGTCAAAGGGAAAAGGACCTAATTGACATTTTGGACATTTTGACAGGGTGTCACCGAAAACAACATACAAAAAAAAACCTGAATCAGTACCTGTACCTATTTTAAAGAAGAAAATAGAGTCATTATTCAACCACTACCGTGCGTCATCATTTTAAAAAAACACCAACACGGAGAACGTAAATTAAGTGATCAAATACCTTTTTCGTGGGCAAATCCTAACAACCTTTGACTTCTTAACGGATTCCATTTCATCTGTCAGGTAAGCCGTCTTAAATATTTCTTCCGCTTTCAATTTTGCTTTCCTTTTCCAATAACCATGATGAAAAATGTGGTTATCTCTATTGATTACTTTGTTTCGGAAACTGATCATCGTCGTTACACAATAACAATTAGCTCACCGTACCCGGTGACAATTGACGAGTCTATTTGTTCTCGTCTTATAACAGCCCCTTCTCTATAATTCACGACTCTCCTGAAGTAAAATAGATTACTTGACGTGGTCATCAAATTGACGCCTACTAAAAAACGCCGTTGTCACCGCCAATGTAGCACTATAATTAGAGCAACCATTAATAACCAACGTCTCCGGGGTATAGACTAAATTTATCCTGTCCCCTGTCAGGTTCACTCCGAATTGAAACATTGTCAGTTAATATTATTATCCATATCTGGTTTCATCTAGCTCTCCTAAACCCTCTCTACCTTTTCGAAGCAAAAATAAAAACCATGAGAAAAAAAATTCCATGATAAGCACAATACGATAACTACGGAAGAAAGGCTCGCAGTAAACTGTTATACAATTTAGTAGTTAACTTCCTAAAATAAATCAAAAGTCGTTACTATACCATACAAGTCGCTTCACATTATCCGAAAACAATTTATAGGAAACTAATCATCTCTCACATTCACTGTTACTTTTGTACCACATACTTAAATGTAGGACCCCATGGGGTGATGATAATTATTAATATTCAAGCCGAGCTATCAATTTATTGCTGACCAGCCGTTACTGGGAAGGAAATATGCATACTTATACTTTAGCCTAGCAATGGGGGCAAGTTGAGACACACCTACCAACTCGCTCTATCTGCTGAGAAACAACTACTACTGTCCGACTTTCTACTTTCATCAACTTTCGCTTTCTCTCTTTCTTTTTGACTGTGACTCCCTCGAGAAACGCCATAAATTGCGCACTTTGTTATTATCTCTGGCAAAAAATGACAGGTGAACACGGAAATCAAATCATTGCCCTTAATTCCCCTTTGGTGGTCTATAAGAGTCATACAGCTACCTAAGCCATTCGGATCTGATGTAAAAAAGGGAAAAACAAAGTTTGGCCTTTTTAGAGATTCTTGCAAAAATTGCCAATCTGTGGTCACATATTTTGGTTGGTCATATGTACATATAATACACCGAGGAAAGGATGATGATGATAAGCTGTTGCGTAAAACATGTAAATGCTGGACACGATGATAAATGAAGCAATAGAGAATTTCGATGTGCTCTCCCCCAATTTGCATTTTGCCAGTATTTTCTTCTGCAAGATTGTTGAGAGGTTTTAAAATTGTCCGGATTTTTTGTTTGCGGTTGCCATTTTCTGGTCTTGTGATGTCAAAAGCAGAGTCACGCCGTTTCAAAAGCAAAGACGGTTTTGGAGGTAGGGAAATAGCTTTTTTTAGGCGCGGTCTGCTTTGCCCGTTTGAAAACGTAACAGTTACGTGTTTTCTAACTAGATTGTAACGGAGGTAAAGGGGATGAGAGCGGGAGGTGCTCTTTATGTTAGTTTTAAGATTTTCCAGACGACATTCCTCTTGAAAGAGAGAATGAGGAGACGTGACGTGTCATAATCAAAAGAACATCTACTTCGAGAGAGAGAGTTCTTGACGGAGCCTAAGTTGTTTTTTAGATTTACTTGATTATTTTCACGTTGTTTTACCCATCTCGGCTGCTGCTGTTCGTGGAATGCCGTTGTTGGTAAAAGAAAGTAGAGCAGAGAAAGGAATCCAGTGGAGGGGGCGATTTGAAATGGGGAGTTTATTTTTGGCAGTGTTTCGGAGGATGACGGTAGGAGGGTAGATAGAATAAGAGGAAATGTGTGTGTGCTTGTATGTGTGTAATTAATTGTTTGAGAGAAATGACAACTTAAAATGGAAACGGAAAAGCAGCAGTAAGCAAGCTAATTAAGGTAGAAAATGAAAAGAGGAGAGAAAACAAAGAGATCGGAGGGAAAATTGGCAGAGAAGAAATAATGATTTTGGATGCACACATGAATGGTTCACGGGGAGAAGGGGGAAATGGATGATGGGGTCGTTGTATCTTCATAAATGAATGTTTTGTGCGTTTGGCTGCAATTTAGCTATTTTCTGTGGTGTATTGAGGTAAGCAGGAAATTTTCGAGGTCTTGGAGGCATTGTCTCTGTATACCACCATCTTATATTTTTAAAATTATTTTAAAGGTGGCTTTTGTGGCGACCAATTACTGCGGATTTTATTTGATTGCTTTAAAAATATTATATTTAAACCAGTCCGGGCTGTAATAAGGAGTTTTACTGTATTTGTACAAAAATATCTAGAAAACATATCTTGATGCTGATTTAGTCTCCTCCTGACGATGACGTAGTTTCTTAGGTAGCAGCCTTTTTGTCATTTTCTATCCCTCTTTTGAAGGGCAAACAGGTTGACTGACGGTGGTGGTCTGCGGGGGTATTATTTTTTTCGAAGCATAAGCATGGGTCACCTTTATTCTATTTATTTGTTGTCCTTCTATATTTTATTCCCTTCACAGCTTTTCCATTGCTTTTTTTGTCGTTGCGCATCATCGTCATCATCATCCTGATCTTTGGAGGTCGTCATTGTGCTCATTTGTTGAAACGCTTTACCTAAAAATCCTCCACAAAGAAAATTTCTCAAGAGACCACCATGTATTTGCAAAAGAGAAAATGCAAAAAGTTTCCTTCATCTTCCTGTGAAAAGTCTTCCTTCAGGAGAGACAGAAGTTCTCTTTGGTATGGATCTCTCTCTCTCTCTCTGGTTGGGCCACGAGCCACATGACAAGGACCACAAAATTAAAATATCAAACCTTCCGCCGTAGAAAGCAGTGAAGGAGAGTGAGAGAAGGATTTACAATTTGGAAAGGGGAAAGAGATAACAAGGAGGATAAACGGTGTTGTTTCGAGAGATAGAGAGGGAGGGAGTTCATTAGAAAAGATTCCTTTGGATCATCAAAGACTTTCATTGTCGTCATTTTTGCCATTTCACATATCTCTCTGGTTGAAGGGAGACTCTGAGAGAACAGCGGTAAAAAAAAGCTGGGATGATGATGACGACGACGAGCAAGGGATACACTTACCAGGAAAGCGTTTTCTGTAGCTGTAGAGAAATATGTACTATTAAAATTAGAAAGCTCGTAACGATGAAAATTTAGCGAGGCATTTATTAGTAGTTGGTTGGAAATTTATCACTGTTTATTAGTAGACATTTATTAGCGTAGTCCAATTTTTTTAACTTTACTTTTTTGGTCCAAAAAGCAGAAATAAAAAAATCATCGGTAAATAACCGAAGCCCTGGCAACTCTTTATTTTTTTAAAGTCTGTATCGGAATAAAAGAGAATGGCTTATTATTTTAGCTTTATTTTGCATGTACAAGCTATTTTCTTTCATTCCGATACATCTTTCTTTTTCCTGCTTTCTTGGACCAAAGTAAGGTTTAAAAAATTGAACTCTATCTAAATGCTACAATTGCAGTTGTAATGTACAACGCAATGGAAGGAGAAACATTTTTCCAACAAAATACAGGATTATATTTTCAACTTAATTGAACCCCGACGTTTCACGATTAAACACCAATGTATTCCCAGTTTTCCTTGTTTTTCTCGCTTTCTACATTATTTTCCGGTGAAGCGCTAGCAACATCATACACAGTGGAATAAATATTTTTGGAAACTGGTGACGAAAGAGGTTGCTTCAAACTTTCTCTGATCATTTTTTGGAATATAAATAGACAAATAATTTTGTACGGGTTGAATGTTTAAAATTAGTTTGGGATTTCACCTGTTTTCTACTCCCCTAAAAATCATTTTTCTCCCAACAGTAAGCGCACACAACAACTGATTTTGTTCTGGTATTACCACATCAAGCCTTTAAAAACTTGGGGAAATTACAGGACTTTTTTGTCTTGTTGGAGAGGATATATATATAGAGAGAGATGAAGATAGAAAATGTCTACTTTTCTCATTTCCCACCCACGCAATCACTGTTCGTTACAAATAAAATAGTAATGACAATTCAGACAATATTAACTTTAACAATACGCATGATGAAGAAAACCGTGTAATCCTACACGAATAAACGGTGGGAAAATTAAGTATATTTAAAAAAAAAAGAATTTACGTAACGGTACCAAGATCCTATCTATTTTTAACGCCGTTACGACATGGTGAACAAAGAAGGAAAAAGTAAACAGGGAAACAACACAGTTGATATAAATTTTTCTAAGAAAATACTTTATTTTATCGTCGTCATCGTTTGGAAGGTAAGCTTGATTTACAGCACAGATCACTGGGTAATGATGACATTTGTTGTCCCAGTCTTTATATCGTTCCAACTTTTTGGAGAGTAAAAGAAAATACTTATTTCTTGCTTCTTTGTGTTAAAAAATAATCCTTTTTCCCCTTGTGAAATAAAGCACTAACGAGTGTGTTCTTTTAAAATAACAGGTTGTTCGAATCCCTAAAAAAGTTGCTTTCTATTTGCGTCTCTCAGGACATCAGTTTATTTTATATTTAGTCGAGATCAAATCAAATATATTACGATAGGAATATTGGTGAAAGTGGTGGAGTATTCATAAAAGTTTCAAGAAAAGCCATAACTGTAAATGACTACAATAACTTTGATTTTGACTGCGAGGGAACGAAAACAGCCGCCTGCTGGAGCTTCTAAAGAAAATAAAGCTGCTCTAAAATTAAACCGGAATTGTTATTTTGTTGTTTGTTGTATTCTTGTAGTGAGTTTTAGATGTATCGCCAGTCATCGTACGTTTTTAGTTTGTGACCGGGTCGTCGTTTTTCCACTTGTGATAAACTATACCGGCGTTTTTACGTATTTACATGTGGATAAAACTGCGCTTCTCTTAACAGAGTATTATGTATCGATGAAATCCATCAATATGAAACGGCCAATGTGTGTATCCATGAAATCGGTCAATATGAAACGGTCAATGTATGTATCGACGAAATCGGTCAATATGAAACGATCAATGTTTTATCGATCAATTACAATAACAAGTCGATATGGTCATTGGTTAATCATAGCAGTTTTAGTAGTCAATGGGTAGGTATATCGGTCCATATATGGTCATGTTTACCATTGTCAAGTGGTAAATGCTATTGAAATATTTTGTCATTTGAAACTAAACTGGTTTGTGTGTTAAGGTTTCTAAGACCTGAAACACTAAAATCGACCAGTTTTTTAAATTCACCAGTATCGGAAAGTCGAAGGACTCTTACACAATTCTCAGCCGGGCAGTTAAACTATAATATACGGTCTCTAACCATGCATACCCACTGTAAAATTCACAGATATCTTTCTACTCATTTATTTACTTTACTTCAATTGTAGCTGTCTTATTCTCTTCTCCTTTCAAATCCGGTTGACGCCTTTTCCTTTCCTGCTGTTATTTTCTCCAGAATTGAAATTCATACCCTAGGTATCCGACACAAGCTAGTACCACCCACGTGTATTCTGTTTTACATAAACCACCCAGCGAACTAGAAAAGTTATTCATCATCTCCTCTCATTCACTTCCAACGTTAAAATCGACAAACGACTCCTCTGTCAAAGTTAATAGCTTGCTCAATTTTTTTCGTCTCGCTTTCTCCCTGGACTTTTGTCTGCAAAGGTGTTTCTCAGAGATTTAATTTTCGTCCATTTTCTCTCTGTCACACGCTGCTTTCCAAACAGAAAGGGAGAGAAAGCTTGTTTATGGAAATCGGTCTAATTTTCTGTCTAAATATTTGTCCAAAGAGCGGGCACAGGAACAAACGACTTTTGCTTAAATTTACGCCTTTCTCGCATGGAAGTACACAGCGGTCCTGCAATTTTCCTCTTGAATTTCGTACAAACTTTTATCTAGTCAGAGAGAGAGCAAGATACGTTTATCCAGAGGAAAGTGAAAGTAGCAAACAACTTTTGTCACTGCTTTCTCTACTGACAAGTATATCATTATTTGTACGGTAGTGGAGAAGCAATGAGCGATACAAGCAAAAAGACAAGATTGATCAAGTTGTCCCATTCCCGAGGGACTGGGCTACAAATTTCCTACACCTCTACCTTCCTCCCCGATGTGAAACACCCCCCCCCCTCTCTCTCTCTCTCTCTCTCTAAATTGTTCCCAAAGAGAATGGGAAAGTTGAGTCGTGTTCTGACGACTTCCCGTGTGACGATTTCAGTAGCTGATGTTTTGTTCTGAGGACACATACAGTGTTCTGTTGAAATTTTCCTGACGGAAGCTTGTCAAACATCAAATAAGAGAAAGGGAGGGAGAACGTCGGAGAGATTGAAGGAAAACAAAAGATAAAAAAGACT
>JAHZNB010001594.1:0-16854 GCA_027744295.1 Callyntrura guangdongensis
AATCAGCATCGAGCATTGCGTGCGCGCGAGTTTCGTAATGAGGAATATTCATGCCAATGGATCGATTCGGTCCCTGTATAAGATATCTTGTTCAAATTTGGATTGCTTAAGTCCCACCTCCTTCCATGTTTTACGAGCCCTAATTGGCCAATTTTAAAATTTAAATAACTCGGGTGGAAAAACGATCCACAACTTTTTTAAATGCTAAAATGTTTTTAATACGCTTAATTGATTAAAACAAGAATTTCGGGGTGGGTCGTTTTGCCCAAGCTAGTGGGGTCATCCCCCGGTGGAAGGGTAAGTTGAAAGTCGAAAGTCTTATCGGAGGTCACCATGTAAAAGTACGTAAAGTAAAGTAAATGTTAATAGTCGTAGTACTAAGTTTCGGCCACCATGCGTTAAACGGGTCTCACTCTACGAGCAAATAAGGAATACTTTTACATGCTCGTAGGTCTCACTAGTATTAAAGCAATCGAACATCTAAAATGTACTGTTTTATCATCTTGCCCTTTCGTGCGTTCCGTCTCACCCCTCAAATGGCCACCTGGGGCCCTGGGGGTCAATCAAATTTGCTCAAATTATAACCCAGAGATGCCACTACCCTAATTAAGGTACCTGTGTACCAAATTTGAGCCAAATCGGCTTAAGCGTCTGGCCTGTAGAGTGATGACGGACAGACAGACAGACAACACGCTAATCTTAATACTCCGATGAAATAGCTTTCATCGGCGTAATAAAAGTCGGATCTTCCCTTCATAAACTGTCGGTCTTTGATCAACATCTTCGTCGTCTTCTTTCTGATGCATTGTTTGCGAGGTTTTTATTTGATGATTGACCAGCAATGGCTTTATAAATTTTTTATTGGAGTTACACATGTAACTCTTTGGCTTTGACTCAATGCTTATGCTGCATGTGGAAATGGAGAACCGTTTAACTACCGAAACCGTTCAAACCCGTTATTAACTACTTTGTGATTTTTTAAGTTAATCGTAGGTTAGCCATGTCTCAGACAATGTCACCCAAGTTGGTAACAAGCACGACAAAAAAAGGCGCTGTGAAAGCTGGAAAATGTCAGAGTAAAGTAAAAGTCTTGCTTGACTGATTACATTGAAAACTTCGTTTGAAGGGTACTATAAAGTTAAAAGTACTCAGTTGTCGTCGGTAAAGAGCGTTGGGAAAAAATGTATTGGCAATATCAGGTTAGTTGAGAAAAGGGTAGGGCTCGGCTGTCGTGGTCGGGGAGCGTGCATGACTAAATTTAATATTGTAATTTTTAGGATTGATAGTGGCATTGTTGAGTTGGCATGATGGAAGTATTTTGGAATTTACTAAAAATTACTAAACTACAAGTATGGGCAAGCTGATGATCAAAATGAAATGTAAATGTAAAATGAATGTATCTTTATCTCGAATCATAGAGATCCTATTCTATCACATTCCCAAATACCATACAACTTACTACATCATCTAAACAGCTAAATTTGGTGGTAGAATAGTACGTAGGATATCAGTATCACCCACTAGCATAGCCATAGCCCCAAAGAATGGAAGAAACATCAGAAGAATCATTCGGTTTGTTGTTGTTGTTATACAAGATTTGTTGTTTGGGAAAATTGAAGATGCAATGCAACTTTCCTTCGTTTACGTTCATGTTCAATAATGCTTAGTTTTTATTGTCCAAAACAGACGTGTCGTGGGTGCTTTTACCATAAAAATCATATGAGTTCAAAGCCCTTTTATGTGGCCCATTTTGTTTGTAATTCGCTGAGCCACACTTGAATGATTGTCGTTTTCTAAGGCTGTGTTTTCATTTATATAGTCTGGCAGCACAGAAGTAGCAGAAGATCAAGTACTAACTTTCACTCGAATTAAATTTTATTAAATTTTAGATTGTGAGTGCTGTTCTTGTTCTCGATACTGGAACTTGTGTGTGACTTGGTTGCTAGCTTTCATTGGGCTTTCATCGTTTTATCGACATCAAGTGAACTACTGCCATTTCTGAATTAATCTATAAAAACTGGTATTAATAGTCAGTTTCATTTAAGTAACAACGGTTTGAAGGGTAAAAGACGGAACAGATTTTAGTTCAAACAAAAAGGCTTCCTTTCATGCAATGCGTCATGGTGTTTCATTAGTCGTTAGTTTCATCAATGATTTTGTTTCAAAGAAGTTATATTTTTTCGACTCAAACACATGGCCTACGTACATAAAACCAGAGACAACTAAACCGATCTAGCGCCGATCAGAAGCGCAATAATTGGCAATAAATAGTTGAGTCTCTACTTTCTACATTAACTAGACCGTAGTCAGCAATAACAAAGGTCTACAAGTAATAGAAAAGATATGGACAACGTTGATGTTCCCATTATAGCATGCAATGAAAGCATTGTCTATAGAGATAGAGAATCTACACCTGGTACTTTTACCTTATATTACTATTCTAACGAGTTAAATTTATTTTAAATATCTCTTTACTTTTAATTTCTTGATTAAACCTGTTGAATTGTCAGGACAGTGGCCTTAGTGGCCAATCTGGTTTTCACTATTTATTCCATTCCGTTAAATATTTTTTCTGATATTCATATTGTAGTGAAAATAATACCTGGCGGTATACGGCGTCCATCTACACCTGGGAGTAATTGGAAGCCAGGTATATCAGGCCGAAAAAGCCGAGATGTTGAAAAGTCGTCACGTGGGTCAAGAATCAGATCAGCTTCCGCTGGGCGTGATCCAAAAAGTGAACTCACGTCAAGATATTGGTCATATCTTTTTGGCAACTTGGAAAGGTCAATTAGTGAAATATACGATAGCTGTGAGAAACAGGATAATGTTTTGCAGTGCAAGGTAAAATATTTTGAAAATTATAGTTTGTAATTGATACTTTAGCATTTTTAAAGGGTAATCAGTAATGCACCATGCCCAGTAATAATTTACTTCGTTCGTAAATTTTTCAGGAGGTACTGCTGATTTTGGAAAACTACGTTAGAGATTTCAATAATTTAATTGAGTGGCTAAATCTTAAATGGAGCTATGAACAAACGCCGCCTCCCATGCGTCCTAATGCATTGGCTTGGGAAATTCGAAAACCATCGTTTTCAATTGTAAGCAAACATCAGGAAACTGAAATCCATCAGTATATAACATTTTAACGACACTTTAGCATTGTGATAATAATAACTACCAGTCAATACCTCATACGATTTTTATCTTTTTGAATAGTTACCACATACTAGGGCGTATGAAAAGCTGGTAGGCATTGTCAGCAACAAGAACGGTGCACAAAAACATTTCACGGTGGCTAAACCTCAAGAATCCTCACAAGACTCCTCGATTTCCAATGAAGCGACATCCGAATTGAGTAATGATAACGAAAAACTAAAAGAATTAAACCCTACTATAGAGCCTGATTTGCGTGAAACTAACACCAACCAAGAGTGCAGTTTGGATAATAGGGTTGATGTTGGCCTTCAAACTGAATTTGATGATCCAGATGTGTATTATTTTGCCGGTGGTAGAAATATTGCATGTCAAACGGATTCTTGTGAACAGTATGGACCGTTGGTGCCTTTACCGAGTGGTTCCACGCCGGTAATAATAGTTCTTGATCAATCGGACTCAGATACAGAATTGTCAACGATAATGGATGCAAGTATTATTGACGCTAACAACTCTGATTTACTGCTACGTGGAAATAAGCTTAGTTGTTGTACAACTCCCGTAACGACTGATCATACCTCTCCTGCAACTAGCCCAGCAGCCAAAAATTTAATTGAGTCGTGTTTTGAGTCTGTTGTCAATAATAATCCCACTAACATTGATACGGCTGTCAGTACCGTTGTTGAAACAAAGTCAAGTGCCACTCAACTTTCTGTAGGTGTGCTTATCGAAGAAGCAGCCGAAAGCATGGTAGCTAATGACGGCAGCGGGGACTACAACCCTAAAGTCTCTGAATTTCCGTCTAAGAACTCATCTGAAAACATGCCTGAAAGTTTAAAGTCAGAGGAAAAATTAATGGACTCGCAAATCAAATCTACTTATGTGAAGACCACTTTTGCTGATAAAGCAAGAAATGGAATGCTGAGACAAAGTACACTTCAAGCTAAGTCAGTTCCCAGTAATATGAACAAAATAGGAACATGCATGAACTTAAAAGTCAGTCCTTCCACCAGTGGCGCCAGTCAACAAAAGGGAAAGAATCCTCCGAGTTATCGCAGCAATATTGCAAGCCGTTGTCGTACTGCAGTCAATACCAACAAGCAGCAGGTTGGTGATTTAGTTATACATTTTTAGTAGTTTTCCATTGGATGCATTGCCAAATGTGTACTTGAAATCCTTCTTAATTCAATTGCAGCTTTTAATTCTGTTCTATTTAAACATCTTCTCTTAATTTAATCATCTTAGGTTCTTTCGCCTGTCAAATCTAAACTCTGTACAAGTTTTTCTTCTTCAGCAGGCCTCTCTCTCAATTCTTCCAGTACCACTTCTAAATTTAACTCTATTTCACGCGAAACAGAACAAGCAAATTCAAAGCATTTTTGGAACTCAAAAAGTTCCGGGCAAACCAAGTCACCGAATTCTTTGAACTCTAGCTCCACTAAACGCACTACTTTTGCTAGCAATAATGTTTCTACCAAATTGCTTGGCCCTGTGAAGGCAGAGACCACTGAGAAGGTAAAATTCTAATAAAAATCACAGTTAATTTTGGGTCAGTTGTGAAAAACTATCTTTGGTCATTAATGACTAAAACGCACGCTTTTCTGCTTTGACGAACCCAACTTAATAATCTGTTTAGCTTTTGTTTTGTGCCAATTTCGCTTGGTTTACAATATCACCTTACATGTAAATAAAATATAATTAATGACTGTTGACGCCTATGTCAGTTGTGTTTGGTATGCAAAACTTAACGTGCTGTAAAGTAAAGTAATTATGGAGACGTCTATTATGAATCAACGCTTTTTGTCTTCTAGAAGAAACATTTGCCAGGTGGCTCTAATACGTCTAGGCAAGGTTCTGCTATGTCTACTTCCATAGACAATAGAAATGATTTTCGCGTTGGAATGGTTCGTTCAAAATCCATGATCAATCCTCCATCAACTTCCACCATTCACCGCACAGGTCCAAAAAATACAAATGAAATTCGTATCCGCAATGGGAAAAAACAAATGGAAAAAGTTAACAACAAACAACAATCAGGAAGTAAGGTTGTTGATTCAAAGACAAAAAATTTTGTTTCGTTACCGGATGTATCAGTACACCGAAAGCGGAATAGCACTGTCGACGAAGGTATCCTTTCATTATTTCGGTAGTATCGGTTTTCAATTTTCGATAATGTAGAAAAATATATGTTATCGTCAGTTTGCAAGAATTAATAACTGCGTTTCCAACAGACGGATGGGAAACAGTACGAGCCCGTTCAAATCGCTCAAAATGGTCACCTTCCGGGTCATCTATAAGCATACCATTGGTCTCTGAAATCACTGTGAACGGATCGAATAGTACTTGCAGTGTAGCTTCTGAAAATGATACAAGTGCAAATGAATGGAAAGAAGTAGACGTTGAAGCTGCTGAGGATGAGGAAATCAAGAAAAAAGAAGAAGACCTAGACAATGCCATTCGAGAAGAAGAGCTTATAGAAGAGGAACTTCGTCAAGTGGAAAAAGATTTTGAAATGGTACTTTGAATTAATTGAGCTACTCAATTTGGAATATTTATAGTACCATTGGTACCGTATACTATAATTTATCATTGTCAATGCTCTGTTTAACTTAAGATCGAAAATGAAAGCAGAGATGATACAACTATATCTGAAAATGATAATGCTCCAAGTCCTGATGGAATGCAGCCGTTAGCTGAGATGGATGTTGAGAAGGAACAGTTTTTCTTCATTTGTATGGACGATGAAGCTGGTGCTAAAGGTGAATTTCTCAACGACAATGACATGATTTTGATTTCATTTTTTTGGATTCATCAGTGTACTATTAACTGATTTTGTAGCCGAAGACTTTCCTCCTCGTGAACCTGGTAGAATAGTGGCACTCCGAGAAAAGCTAATGTCACCTGCTAAACGATGTGATAGTGCTGAAACGTTCAGAAAGTATCAAGCTAAATTGGCTAAAGCTGAAAGAAATCGAGAAAAACTGTTGCAAGCAAAATACAAGCAATATGTAGAGCTTAGTGAACGGGTAATTTTCAGCTCCTGTAACTAAACAAGTAGAGAAAAAACGAACATATCCGTAAGGATATAAATAAGGTGGTTTTTACATTACTCGTGGTTATTAAATTAATTATTTTTTATGTTTAGTTTGAAGCATTAAATGAAACTACTAAAAAACTGGTCAGTGAAAGAGAAGAATTAATTTCCAAAGCGGAAGCAAGATTACAAAGGGCAACAGAGAATAGGAAGCAGTACTTGCAGAATATCGTTAAAAAGGCACATGATGAAGACGCCAAGGCGAAAGAAATTGCTTTCATCAATTTACTAGAGGCACAGAACAAACGACACGATTATATGGCTACAGCTCATGTAAGCTATTTACATAACAGTTCATCGTGTGGTTCTTGGTGTAGGATGTTTGCCATTTTCTTATTGTACTATAAAAATATTTTTTAATACTTTAAAATGTTTTGTAGGAAATCGAAGGAAGACTTCAGACTATTCAGGAAGAGCGTCGCCTAAAACTAGAAGAGCGAGCGTGTAAAGCTTTATCTGTGATTGAACGACAATCCGGAATTAGAAGCAACTGGCAGGTATTTCAAAAATATAATATGACGCTATCTTTAAAATTGTGCTATAGTATATTTTAATTTTTCCTTAATTTTTAGTCAAAGTTGGAGAAAATACAGGAAAAACGCCGTAAAGCCGAAGAAAGAATTACCCGGGAGAAAGAAGTAAAGGCCAAGGAACGGTCCGAATTGGCCCAAGAAAAAGCACGGTATGTACACGCCGTTATTACCATTTTTTTAAATGGCACGCCTATAGATCATTACAGTGAGTAGTTTGTAATCAATATCAATTCTTATCTTAGTGTCCCTCGGACACAAGAGGATAGTACAACACCTACCACAATTAGAGTCTGTACTTTATGCAAAGTGTCGGTACGATAAATATCAACTGCGGTCTGCAGTAGAGACTAGTTCGAGATTCGAATACAAAAAAATGTACATTTAGTATACATATATAATTTATGCAAGTCTTTTGCTATTTAGTTACCGTCTGAAGTTCAGGAGTTGGCTCATTTGAGGGGTAGATCTCATATTGATTTGGCACGAAAAGCAGAAAATCTTCCAGTGTCTTCTAGCACCCTACAAAGTTTTGGTCTGAAATACGTATGTGATTTGCAAATGGATAAAATTGATTTCAAAGTTCAAGTTGATAAGAATCGGTTCAAAACATTAAAGAAGCATTGCAAGAAGCTGATGCAAAAACTAATTGACAGGTAATAATATTTAAAAAGAATGGGGTATTTGAATATATTGGTCGTGTTCTTGATTATAATAACTGAAATTCAATTGAGTTACTTTTTTGTAGTGGTTTGGAATATGAACGAATGGAAAAGGAAACATGCTTAATAAAGACTGTAGATCCTGATATAAAAAGCAAAAATACACAAAAATATAAAGGAGCTAGATAGGTTAGTAGCCCTCTTTGATAACGAGAAAGGAAGTCCCGGAGTAGCGACTTCTATGGATCGTCTAATGACTGATATAAGACGAACATCCGTTAAGGTTCTTTAAACACTTTTTTATAATATTAAATTCATTTCGTATTTTTGCAAACCTTGTTTCTATTTGGTTAATATTTTATTATTTTATTGAACTTTAATTTTTCCTTTAGCTTAAATCGGTTAAAGATGTCGTCATTAACTTAGGCATAGTTCCTGTCGCCTTAAGAGTAATACGATGCACAGCGACAGACCTTCCCGATAAGTATGAAGCTAATTTAAAACTTGTATATAGCGTAAGCATGCTGTACAGTTTTCAAACGACAATAATTTAATTGATTTATTCACAGACTAAAATTGTCAGCTTGTAATTTACTAATCGGAATCCTTTATGATAGCCAACAAAACGTTATTTATTGCTTACGAGGAACCGCCATTTGCAGAATTGTGGAATTTTGTGCTGAAAGATTAAGTGTAAGTATCACAAAATGTTGTTTCAAAACAAACTGATGAAATGGCTGAATTTGCTGAATTTATTCGAATATTTTCATCAGTCCTTAATTCCTGAGGGCAATAGATGGATTACGGGAACAACAACAGTAACTGAACAGCTTCCGTACGATCCTGTGATCGGTGTGTTATTTTGTCCGTTCTAAGTTAACACTAAATTTAATGGTAAATGGATCAAAATTTAATTGTTGTTTATCTCGTTAGAATCTTTGTTGGAGCTATTGTTTAGTATAATTAACATAGTTCCCGACCCGTTTCATGGCATTGGGAAGGAAGGGGTACTCGACAGGTTAACTCTAAATGATATCAGATACCGGGTCTTGGATATAATCGGGTATTTACATCGAAACGTTTATCTTAAAAATTATTTTCAAATACTGAAAATAACTCAATAATTTTCTTACTTCTGTGAAGGTACTTAGTGGCATCAAGCATTATAGACCGGTTTTCCATATACTGCAGCGCCGTGCGAGGCCCAATTGAAAATCAAACTGCTGTTGCTGATCTACTCAAAATGATTTTAGATTTTCTTGTGATGAATATTTATGCGCTACAGTTTTGGTTAGTTTTAAAAATCATTGTGTTCAGAAATAAAACACTACATTTCAAGATTTCGAAATACGGTTGTGTTTGATTATAATAATTATGCAACTAAAACGTATAGGTAAAACAGTTTTCCTTATGATTCCGGAGTGGAATACTCTAGGAGGCTCTACTCCTAGTTTGCTGTACTTTTATTTTGTATATTGATTATCCTCTCATTATTATTATTGCATATAGTTGGACGACCAATGGAACTAATGGGAAAAAAGAAGTAGATACGACTCAGCTACTGGCAGCCTTGGAGTCATCTGAATTAGCAGGTGCTGTTTCCATGTCGTATACTCTACTTCTGCATCGAGGTGCCCCCACAAGGCCACGTGTGACCCCTGGGAATGTGGAGTATGATATGCATCCAGTTCCTCCTCCTCCAGGAGATAGGACCTCTTCAATCGTTAGGTCAACTTTACTGCTAATAAATGCCTTAGCTAGACTGGATCATCAAGTGTTGCAGGTAAAAGCAATTAGCATATTTTTTATGTATACTTGTAAGATTATTTGCATCATAGTGATCCATTCGCCAAATTAAAATAGTAACGAGTATTTCATTTTAGTGTGCATTTTTTAAAAGTTCGCTCTATCCACCGTCCATTATAAATTAAATGCAATGCACAGTGCACGAGATTAACAAAGGAAAGCCGAAAGGATCTTACTTTAGGGACCTCGATATTAACCATCCATGTGAAATAATAAGTAAAACTTGTCAAATACATATGTGTCGTTTACGTCTTTAGTTAACGTAACGAGTTGTAAGTCAATTTCCTCGCGAATTGTAAATGGATGAACGACCACTATACCTCTGACCATTCAGAAACAAAGCATATAGAAATATTTTAAAAATAAGCCGCTGCTTAATCACTGTATAGAGACGCCGATGACAGTTTCGTTTTGATACAAGCTGATTGAATTGATAAAAACTTGATATTTTGGCTTATCAGTCGACCTGGTTTCGCTATACAAACTATGAGCTAATTTGGCTAGTTTAATTTTTGACCCCCAAATGCTGAAATTGCACCTCGAAGATGTCACTAACCTGAGGCACTTATATGCTGAATTTGAGCCATTTTGGTTAAAGTTTAATAATTGCAATAAATAATAGCTTGCACTATTTCGTGCATGATTTTATTTGTATTTTTTATTTGTGTTTTTGATGTATTTTTATATTGATTTTGTTTATTGCACCGATGAATTTCTATATTGTAAATCTCAATGTTCCCCATATATCCGGTCGGTTGAAAACGTTGAAAACATTTCCCTCAGATGAAATATACGTATTTATGTACTGGCGGTAAATTCGATAGGTCAGCTATATAGTCACACATGCAAAAACTGGTGGGTGGAATGTTCCTTTACCAAATGTATTAGACAGCATTAAAAACTACAAATTAAGGATTATACTTTTTAAAAAGTAATGACGTTGTTTCAAGGTTTTTAACTGCACTCTAACTAAAGGCAAAGGAAATTATTTCGACAACGGCAAAAATTTGGAAGGATTTCGAAAATGAATTTTAATGAAAAGAAACTTTACTATAATGCTTACAAAAAGTATTTCAGAAAGTCTTGTTTCCTATTTAGCAATCGTAGTGTAGTAGTAGTTACTTCAAGCGAATACAGGCAATTCAACTTGTTTTCTTGCTTTCAGAGTTGGGCTAAAACAAAATCAACAAGAATCAGAGTGCTTTCGTGTAGTATGTACAATGTACATACAAGGAGGCTAAGAATACAGAAATGATACAATTTGGATTCCAATTAGCTTGAGTCAAACAATAAACATGCTACAGAGCATCCGCTTCAGTGCTCCTTGCATCAAGAGAAAATGATAATCAAACAAAAAGTTAAGTTTGGATGCATTCAGTAATGATAGCAAGTTTAGGATACGAGTTCGTTTTCGTTTCATTTTCCCCATTCCCTGCTTTTTTCGATTTCGATGGACAACGAAAATAAATGAAGCAAGCGCACCACCAGCTGCTATTGAATTGAATTTAGCCTTCGGTGGAACGATTTTGGGTAGAAGAGAATTCTCTATTCTCTACCAATAACCATAAATGACAGGAATAAAAGTTTTTACAACCAACTTTGTATAACGGAAAAAATTCGAAGTGCTGTGTTTTGCTTCACAATATATTTAGACAAAATCAAAGAGTTGAGTTGACGGGGTACACGCTGTTCGGCATGACAAAAAACATTGCTTTCCCTGAAAATTGGCATACTTATTAAGGGCTTTGAGTATATGTGGGGAAAATTAGATTTAAAAAACTAACTTTACTGGGGTAAAGTGCGAAAAATTAAGTTGGTTGCCCGCTCTCACGCTTACAAATTAAAAGCTGAAATTTTGCACACGGGTACTGTTTGAATGCAAAATAGGCGATTTTTTCGTGTTTTTTTGAAAATCGGATTTTTTGCCTTGATGATGAGGTTTGTAATTTAATTGATAATTTTTAATTGTTTAGTGTCAATTTTTAATATTTAAACAAAAATAATACAATTTTTGAAAATGTTTTAACTGTAATTATAACATTTTTTTTTTAAATTAAAATTTCTTGAAAATGAAGTCTAGGAAAATTCTTCAGCTTTCGTTTGACACCAAGGTTGGGAAATTTGATCAAGAAATGAATGAATGGGAGCAGGAACAGCCGAGTAGATCGAAAATATCATGATGATGATATCGAACCCCTCCGCCGTTCCGGCTCCTGTTCATTCATTTCTTAACCAAATTTCCCAACCTTGGTGTCAAACGAAAGCTGAAGAATTTTCCTAGACTTCATTTTCAGGAATTTTTAATTGTTTAGTGTCAGTTATTAATATTTAAACAAAAAAATTACAATAATTTTAAAGTATTTTAACTGTAATTATGACAGATTTTAAAAAATTCAAATTTCCTGAAAATAAATCTAGAACAATCGGTTTCCAAGCTATGATAGTATACAAAATAGGACATAGTTTGACCAGTGGTCATTTGTGACCCCCTGGGAGAACCACTTTGTTGCCTCCCTAAAAACATCCCTATTTAATGGGCTTTCGTTTGAGCTATTGAACTCCGAAATTAAGAGGGGGTGCAACCCCCAAATGGTTGCTCAAATGTAACCTGTTTAACATGGGACCTTATGGCAAGGGAATTTTTCGACCCCCGATATCTCCAAAAGTATAAGTGATAAAGTCATGATGTAAATTGCAGAAATATGTGTTTTTATGCCCTCTTTCATAATAAATTATAAAAATAGGCACTTGGAAAAATATTTCTTANGACCTCCGATATCTCCAAAAGTATAAGTGATAAAGTCATGGTGTAAATTGCAGAAATATGTATTTTTATGCCCTCTTTCATAATAAATTATAAAAATAGGGACTTGGAAATTTTTTTCTTAACGCACATCCTCATTTTACAAAATCATATCTCTGCATCTTGGGAAATTTGGCCATTTTCTTTGAGCATAGACCAATCAACATTATTGTTATACCTTGCATCTATTTCGGCCTTTCGTTTATCTGCTTGGCTTTCAACGGCCCTATTCGCATCGTCCTTGTTGTCGGCTCGCTCTCCACGTTTAGCTAAAAAATTACTTTTTGTTTTTCCTTTCGAAGGATCAATATTTTCCTTTAATTCGTCCACTCCTTTCTTTTTCATGTACATCCGACGCCCCTTGTAAAATCCAAAGCATATTAACATTAACTGAAAAAAAAACACGATACACCAATCGTAATTTTAAACTACACTCATTTGTAACTTCAAAGAACGACTGTAAAATATCCTAATTTAATATAAAGGTATGCACAAACCGCAAACAAAACAGCAGCCACTCCTAGGAACGCGTATAAACTTCCATTTGGGAGAAACTCTGTCATTTCGGAGACGACAACACAAAAGTATTTTTAATGCTCAGTATTGGAATATAAAATCTGTGCATTTTATTTCGCTTAACAAGTCTAACGAACTGGTTTCCAAAATTCTTTACCAACAGTTTCACAAATATGTAAACCTTTAATATTTTTTATAATAGTTCAATTTTTTATTTTTGTCAACCAAACATAAGCATTGTGCTTACTTTACAACTTTCTTCCTGAAAATGACCATGAATTAACATTTTTATCTATACCTAGCGTTACGCCAAATATTATTTAACCAAACCATTTCCGTTTGTAGCACATTATTCCCACGTGAGATCTTGGTAAAAATGTCAAAAATCACAAAACATGTAATAGGTCAAATAAAAGGATCATGTTTGGTCTTAAATTGTCGAGCAAAGTGGTGAAATGATGAATCAAGGGGCTATTTTTTATCCCACTTGATTGGCATTGGTATAATTGAAGCTCAGATCGGAAAATTAATTAAAATGACCTAACTGAACATGGGACTGTATGAGGAATACATGTTTTGTGATTTTTGACATTATTTCCAAGATCCTACGTAGTAATGATGTGCTACAAACGGAAATGGTTTGGTTATAATAATTAGCGTAACACTTAGGTATCCATTCCTGTAAAATATTTATTGTATTGTTGTAAGTTTAACTTATGCATAATACAAACTATTAAAATTCTAAAGTGCGATACGATACGACATGAGTGCTAAAGCAAAGATGAGAAGACAACAGCGAACGTGTACGGTAAACTTTGTGGTATGGTGGTCACAGTTTGTGTATAATCTAAGTGTTTTAAAATACAATAAAACTTTTAGGTTTCCTTTTTTCACGTTCATATATCTCAGTGTCATTAGTCATTATACGTCGACAAGGTAAATGTATGATTAGTTATTTAGAGATTTGATTTGTACCATGATGTTTTGAATGTCAGTTAAATGTGGTACATTACTTTCCTGCTTTTTCCTTTTCGCATTTTACATACGTACGTACTATCTAAATATAAATACAGATATCTTTTCTGCGTAGATGTAGGTAGATAAGTACATTACACTACAATTCATATTTATAACCGTTTCATGAGTACGATAATTGTTGATTTCATCAGTATAATACTTAGCATGACCAATTTTCTTCGTATTGTGCACAATGACATCATTGAGCCATGTTATCATAATCACAGCTTACATTAGGTAAGCGAATAAATAATAATAATAATAACAGATACATCAGAGAGAGTATACTAAAAGATAAGAACGGATAACCTTTGTCTGCGACACATTAATTCGCACTATTCGTTCTGAATGTATGCATGTTCTTTGTTGAGTTGAGTAATGGTGGCAGCTAAAACATAATTTTAACATATAACATAATTATAGTCTGATGCTGTTTTCCCCCTAAATCGTCACTCGTCAGGACGTGTTTATCACATCTCGACAATTGTCTCTAATCAATTACTGACCAGCTGGCAGCAGCAAATGAGTAAAAATGTTAATTATGAAAGGGTTTCCCTGTATTTTATCGATACGTTGTATTGTGAAAGTCTTGCTTTTGTATTTAGTAATGAAAAATGAACCTAGATAAGCAAGTACACACCAAAATTATAGGTATGGACCGGCAACATGACACTATATACTGACCAGTTTGNCCCTGTATTTTATCGATACGTTGTATTGTGAAAGTCTTGCTTTTGTATTTAGTAATGAAAAATGAACCTAGATAAGCAAGTACACACCAAAATTATAGGTATGGACCGGCAACATGACACTATATACTGACCAGTTTGAAGTCTTTCCTCGGGAAGTGTGGTTACGCCAAACCAACTTGTAAATAAAATGAAACATTCGATTTTGAGAAATATTTACTTGCTGTTTTGGAAAAATCTGGTATTGCTAAAGCGGCAGTACATAGTCACAGCATGTGAAATAGTTCTACCCACCTTGTTTGTCATTGCACTGGCTTACATTCGCTCTAGAATCATTCCCTATGATGATTATCAAAGTGGCAGAGGAGATGTAATTTTTCCGGAGTACGACAAAAATGTTCGTTATTTTTTAGTTCAATTAAAATGATTCTACATATACATTCAAACTTAATAATTGTATAATTTTTAATGATCAAATCCTATCCATCTTTATAGGATATTCTTTGCCCAGTATCCTATTCGTTGGCTCAGTATCAGTATGACGATGCTTTACCTAATATCATTGGTTACTCTCCAAAGTCAGACCGTGGGCAGAAAATTCTAGAGAAATTGGTCCAACTTTCTAATTACTCAGCATTTTATAATTCTTCAACTTGCTATTCCCGAAATGGTACGATTTAGTTAGAAACATTACAAGATGAGATAATGATGATGGGGTACACAACATGTTTGTATTGTGTTTTAATTAGTAAAATGTAAATGCAACGGTAATTGGCTTTGAATCTGAAACTGAGTTGGAAGGTTTCCAATCTGCAGCAAGGATGGCGAATTACAAGAATAGAACTATTTCGTTTGCATTTGGTATTGTATTCGATGGCTTGCCGCCCAACAGCAAGAAAATATCTTATAAAATTCGGCTGGCCGATGGATACTTTGATGACACGAAAAACTTAATGCCAAATGATTTTTTAAGTGGACCTGGCTGTAAGTTTATTTTTAGTCCATGCGATTGAATCCGACCATTCTGTTCCACTAATTATAAAATTTTCTCATCCTTTATAATAAATAGATAATGAAGACAATTATATCAGGAGCAAATTTTCAGGAATACAACTTCTTCTTGACAAAATATTGTTGGAAGAACTAATCCCAGATACAACAAAGCGACCAAACTATAACGTACAAAACTGATACGTAAAAATGATAAACTTCCGTGTTCACATTTTCAAAACTATCATTACAAATGAAAAAAATATGCTTTCTGGGTTTTCCGCTTTAGATAAGCATGCAAGCTTTTCCTTATCCAAAATACAAGCTTTTTGATTTGGATGAATTGTACAATATCTTCATACCGATATTTATTGCCACTGGGTTTGTCTTCGTAATTCCTACCATTGTGCGTGCAGTCGTATCGGAAAAAGAGACTGGAATTAAGGTGGACACAGGCACAAATTTTAATGAATAAGTCTCCTAATCTAAATTTGAACGTTAATGGATACAGTCTTGGGATATGTTATGATCATTCATTTAAGGAACTGTTGAAAATGTCTGGTCTCCCTGAGTGGATGCACTGGTTTGGATGGATGCTGAACTCTCTGACCATCCTAATAATCACAGTTACAATAATTGTCGTAGTCATGTTTGTTCCATTCAACAGTGAAGCTGGAGCTGTATTCAAACATAGTGACCCGACTTTGATGTGGGTATTATTGATGATTTATTCAGTGTATGCAACAAGCTATTGCTTTGCAATTTCCGCCTTCTTTGAAAAACGTTAGTTTTTAATGATTCATATTATTAAATTTGTATGAGGGTTGTAACAGTGTAATAAAATGCAAATAATGTTTCTTTCAATTTATATGTGACAATAGCCACACTTGCAACGACTGCTGGTATTGTAATATGGCTTGTTTCTTTCTATGGACTTGGGTTAGCGATGGAACAAGGTTATGGAAAGGACTGGTCGTTAGAAGCAAAATTATTGCTGTGTCTTTTCCCTAACGTTGGTATTAATTTAGCACTGAAAGTTTTTTGTAACTTTGAAGCTGCCGGTAAGAAAAACCTTGGTGCGATATATTTGGCACAGCAAGTTTAAACTTTGTAAATTTTTATATTTGTAATCTATATTATGCCGTTTTGCAGAAAAGGGAGCAAAGTGGGGAAACATGGCGGATTCTCTTAGCGCTGTAGATTCCCTGACATTACTTTACCCAGTTCTCATGATGTTGGTGTCCACAGTTTTGAATATGATAATCTGCTTATACTTTGAAGCTGTGTTGCCAAAAAAGTATGGCGTTAGGAAGCCCTTTTATTTCATTTTTCAGGTAAGTTATGAATGATAGTTGTATAAGTTGTATATGATTCGTATAAGGAAATCATATCACATTATGAATTTCAGTACATAAAATGATTTTCTTTCACAGCCTTCTGAGTGGGGATTCAGCAAAAATTCTTCCGATAAACTCATTGACGAGAATTCTGGAGAGATTGTCAAACCGGGCTTTGAAAAAGAACCAAATGATGTCATGGCTGGTGTTCAGATAAGAAATCTAAGAAAGGAATTTGGACAAGGAAAAGTTGC
>JAHZNB010001595.1:0-31800 GCA_027744295.1 Callyntrura guangdongensis
ACCCATCTCATTAATCTGTATAAAATACTAGAAATATGGAAGGGATACAAATCACGATACTACTTCCTGTCACCTCTGGTTGTGCACGGAAGCGGATATTTTCAAAAAGGGGGGAAATTAGCAGAGGTGCCTGCGAGGTGAATAGATGGTACGGGAGGATAAGGTGTGTATTTTTAGGTTTTTCTTCTAGGTTTGTCGTAAACCCAAGTTTATACTAATATATCTTGCTATTAAATTGACATTTTTAGCTGAAGATGGAAACGACGTTCGCTGCGCTTGGTGAAAGATGCTGTCACAATTTTCAGGTATAACATGTGGCCAAAACATTTTTGTCAATGCAACGATTACATTCTTCTACGCAGGAAAAGTTTCTTTTCTACCTAGCCTAACTATTATTATTGAAACCAATTTAAGGAAAATTTAAACGATTTTGGGTGACTTACCCGATAACCCCCGAGTCCTTTCACGATACAGGTGAACGTTGCGTCACGGCCAATTGCTACAGTCAGATTTTCCATGGGTTCCCCAAATTCTGGCTGAAAGTCAGTACCGCTGACCGGACCACCATCTAAAATTGATAATATTCAAAGAATGTTCCGTAAGCAATTATCATAGCGTATCACATCTACTACATGTTTCAAACATTTTTGTTAAGAAAAATAAATTATCTGCTTTCAAATTCATCATTATTATCATCACCAAGTCATCGCACGAAGTTCATTCATTTATTTAATTTTTCTTTTGCTGGTATTCCCCTGCACATTTTCTTAGATACTCTCATATCTCCGGCTGTACCCATTGTGGCAGCAGCACTCGTTCGAGTGCATCATTAAACTAGTTCATTAAGAAAAAATCTAAAGTGCAGAACAAATACTTGGAAAGTGCACCACATAGGAATTAGCTTCCTTTTTGTCGTGCAAACAGTAAATTTTTATTGGTGACCGACTCCTTTATATTCTTTCCCTCCAACCGCATCAGAGAGAAACGATAAGCATAAAAAATGTAGAGAGAGAGGGAGATAATGCTTCTCAATTGCTGTATCCGAGATGTAATGCGTACTCCCCTTGTTCAACGTTGCTGGCGACTACACGGAAGTAGTCACAAAAAACCAGTGGAAGAGGAAAACCGGAACGTATACCCATTTTTGTCTTAAAAGGGATGTAGCTGATGATAATAACGATGATGATTGTGAAACTGTGTGGTTGTTCCAATGCCAACTAATATAGTACCAAAGTATTAAGTCTGAAAACCCTCGCGGAAGGGAAACAACCACGAAAAAAGTAGAAAGCGCTTTAAGTCTTTTTTCTGTCTTTCATTTTCACTGTCGTCCTCTCTCTCTCCCTGTCTTGTATGCTCTGCATAAGGATAATTTACTATACTTTTCCATTAAGGGGATTGATTCTTTCGTGACCAAATGCACACATTCAAGATGAGACGCACAAGAAAAAAAACACAAGCCAGTGGTGCTAGAAGCAGAAGCAGCTTGGATGTATCTGAAGGAACGGACGGTGTCTTCATTTTTTTCTCTGTTTGAAAAGCAACAAACGGGAAAACTCTCTCCAAAACTGTGCAAAAGACACGCATACCTACACACAGAGAAAAGTACTCGCAAATGCCCGAATAAAAGCAACTAGCAAGATGAAAAAGATAAGTAAAATGATACAAGTCCAAATAATAATAATACGAAAACCAGAGACAAAAAGTATTAAGGAAGAAGCCAGCCAAAAGAGGAAAAAAGTATCTCTTTTTTCCTTTTCTCCCCATTTTACTTGATTTCCCCTCTTTTACACTCCACCATGCAGTTACAAAGAAAAAGAAAAAAACGACGAAGACGACGACAATGAGCTTGTTTTCTCTTCTATTGAATGGTATGTTTGTGTGTGTGTCGTGTACAAGTGGTTGTGGCTGGTCTTACGCACAATAATATTCATGGATGGTTATCATCGTCATCAACATCGCTGTCTTCTTCTTTTCTCAAGTAATATCATCAACTGTATCAATAAACACGAAGATGACGACGATCCGACCCAGCGTCGCGTCATCAAGACATTGGCGAAATGGAGAAAAACGATTCACAAGAAAGTTGCTGCTGATGTTGTTGTTATTATTGTTGTTGGTAGACCACCATCACCACTACTAGGGGTGAAAGCAGTAGTGGTGGTACAACCAACAAAACGCATTATCATCTCGAAAACTAAGTCTGTCTCGATAAAAGAGGATGATGATATTTATTCGTTTTCGGAATAATATACTACTTTGGGGAAGCATTTTTAGAAGGAATAAGTTCTCTACTTTTTCAGATCTACAAAATATCCCAAATAAGACGCACAAGCATTTTTTTCCTTTTGTTTGTCGGACGATAATGGTAGATTTAATGCAAACATGGCTAATCCGTCGTCGTAGAAGGAGCTTGGATACTATGCAAGCTGTTAAAAAGGCTGTCGTCAGTTGTTGTTGTGTGTGTAGAGATTCAAATGAAAGCTATTATGCAAGCAATAATAAATGCATAAAAGGAGACACGAGACGAATACAAAAAACCATTCGAGGAATAGTAAGTAAAAACGTACTTAACTTTCGGGTTATTTAGGAGTGGTAAATATAGAGAAGGCTACAAAAGCTATCGAAGTATGAACGGATTTTTTTTCGAGAGAAAGAAGATGCTTTGGTGCAGAATTTATTTTATTGTGGGAGAAAAGAGTATGAGAAGAGTATGGATTGAGAAGGGAGAAAGTCTGGCTAGAAAATACGATTATGTTTGAGGGATTGCATCAGACGGCGAATACAAAGACGAAGACTGACAGACAATTTGGGGCGAATAAAAATATGATCGGAAGTTGGCATGTTTAGCCTTGGCAAGACTATAGCCATCTACATGAATTGTTCCATTTGTCTGTGCAGAACTGTCACCATTTGGCCTTAAATAATTTTAAAAGTATAAACCAAGTGGATTTGAGACAGTAGTTTTCAGAGCAAAGTACAACTAAAATGATAATAAGTTATATCTAAAATGAATTTTATCACGTTTAGATTCAAGGTTGTGTTGAGCCCAATCGTGTCGTATATTTCTAAAACGGCATAATATACCTGAGAAAGCCCATGGAAACCTCAGGATTCGTAGAAATAAAGCTGACTTAAACAAAGCAAGGCTCGCAGCTTAAAATACATTCACATACCTGGCGTTTTTACGAGAACGGTTTTTAACTTTCCGCGGTCGTTGTCATTTCCAAGCTTTAAGTTATGTTTGAGCTCAACACATAAATTAAATTACTACGGTCCGCGCCTGCTCTATGTAAATACCCCGAGAAACTGTGTATTGTTTATGTGAACCCCACCCTCCTCGGGTTTTTGTATAAAGTGCGTGTGTTTTTCAATACAAGAAAGACAACTTATTTTTTAAATGCTGTTTTGTTAGAATTATTGAAATGGAGTATTTTCATATTTTATTACAACCAAAATTTGATCATTCAAGCATGTGGGTAAATATTGTAATATGACTCGGTGTAAATATTGTTAAGTTAAATTACTATTGGACTACTCTGTTACTGTTACTATGTATTTGTGGGGAGAACAACCTGTAATCTTGGTTGACATTGTTAACACAATAAATTATCAACTTATCAACCATTAAAGTTTAACCGAGCTTATGCCGTGCACTAGAACACGGCTCTTTTAAATTTGAATTTTTCAATATTATTTCAATTTATCGTAGTTTGAGAAGTTTTCTAACCTTAGCCACAGTCCTACCTTCCAGATGTGACCGGTGACTATCTTAAAGTCACAGCTGCTATCATAACTGATTTGTTTCTGGTTACGCTTAAGTTTAGTTTGCGTGTACAAAATATTACTCGTATTGAAATTTATACATGCTTTTTAAAAGATGTCATGTGTTAATTCATTTTAAGTTTTGTCGGCTGACAAAGTCTCAACATTTGTCGAAATGTACACCCCGTGTAATTTTATATAATTTCCCATCTTTTACCCCCACTAATTGATTTAAAAGCCTAGTAAAAATCACTCTCAAAACTTTATAAAGTGATAGCAGTGTCTACTATGACGACGTGGTGGATTAGGTAACCCTGCAAAACTTCCCAGAAATAGACGCACACGTATGTTTAACATCCTACGGTTTTTTCTCTTTCCCCCTTCTTTTGTTTCCCAACAAGACACAAAGAGGAAAACACGAGCGAAAAAGGAATTTTCTTGCAAACTTTTCTTGTCATTTCTCGTTGTCTCGCGGAATATAATATTATCATCATCATCATCCGCTTGCATGCAATGTTATGTAACGTTCCACACTTTCTCTCACATCCATTTCCTTCTATTCACTCTGAATTTAACTTCACACCACCAAAATTGTACATTATTCTCATTGTACACAAAAGCGCTCATATAAAGTATAACGCAAAAAGATCGACGAATACAACTCGAAAACTACACAGCAGCGGGACAAGGCAGACTACGACGAGGAAACCAGGCAAAAGAAGAAAGAAAGGTGAACATGAACAAGCGTGAAGAAAACATGAAAACTTTTTGTCTCTCTTTCCTTTCGTTCCTTCCTTCTAAAAAGTTTCTGTTTCTCTTCACAACCACCACCTCGTCCATTCCACACCCATCGAAAAGAGAAAAAAATGAAAAGGAGTTGTGGATCTCGCGTGGTGTTTCTGAATAGTTGAAAGTTGGGATGAATAACTTGTTGGTTGGAAACGGAGCTTATATTGCCCCTCTGCTCGTGGAGGTATGTCACCGAACTTAAATTGTGAATTAGATTGGTAGTAGTGTCTCAAGAGAGAACCCATTTATACCTTTCCATCTATACAAGAAATCTTTCTTTTGCTTGATGATACAATAATGATTGTCTTAAGGAATTATGAGGACAATATTGTTCGCTTGTTTAAAATTAGCCTCTCTCTCTCTCATCCGCTTTCATTATCAATTCCCCAATTGGGAATCTCTTCCATATAACGTTCCGTTCTCATTCACGCTCTGATCCACCAACCCTCTCACATTCACATACCGTTGCTACATGCAAGTTTTCTCGATCACCAGAGATAATAATAATATTCAGCAGATTGCAGCAAGCACAGCTAAATTAATTCAAATAATTCCCTTACAAGGTTCAATTGTTCCAAGTCTCTTTTCTTTTTCAAAAGTTTCAGGGGACGCCAAAAAGGGAAAAAGTGATGGTATTATACCATGTGATACGGTTTTCTTGTGAGAAATTTAATATTGATCCTTGCTGGTAAACAATAAAGTTTCGGCAAAATAGGCGCAGGTACTCGTACTTTTTTTAAAAACAAAAACCGTTATATACAAACGAGTGCTATGTAACGTTTCCTTTGTGTGCTCGTTTTTAATCAAGTTTGCTGGAGAAAAGTGTATTTCAGTACGGGAAAGGAGCAACCAGTAAATTGAAACAGATTTCTTCCGCTTCCCCTCTTGTGTCTGCCAATATCCCGCCTTTTCTTCACATGCAAAAAAGAAACAAAGTTGTTTTGTTGTACGGTTGGCAAGATGCCTCTTCCAATTTTTTTGGACGGTTAAATTCCTCCTTTTTCCGCCTCTACGGCGTGTGTTTGCTGGCCTTCTGGAGAAGATGAAGATTAGCAGGGTGTAGGAAGATGAACTCGTCTTGGTGAACTCTGACTCTATTTACGCGATTATGAAGTTTACGTACATACACTTGTGCCAAATTGAGAGACGAGGACTACTTTTTAATTTTGTTTTGGGCAACCTTATACCCTGCCGTTGTAAAGGCATTTCAAGGAAAAATTGGTTCACAACCCTCTGGGGCAGCAATAACGGGAGCGGCAATTGCCTTCCTATTTGATTAAATGATAACACAAAAAGACTAACAAAAAATTAATTTGTTGAGCTAAAGCGTATTATTTTTTTCGAGTTTTATTAAATGTCGCTTTTCAACCTGCCAAATAAACAAAAAAATGCGCGGCTGCATTTGCAGCTAAACATGGGGGTTTCATTATTTATCTACAGCAAAAAACAGTCGCATTTTAAAATGAAGGCAACCCAGCGTAGAAAAGTTAAAATAGTAAACCGCTTTTTTGCTTTTTCTTAGAAAAATCCAAACGGACAGCTTTACTGAAAAAATAAAATCGTACCCCAATGTGACTGTCAAAAATGGAAAGTACAAAACAGCCAGTCAGTAACAAACAGAACCAAGAACTTGGAATGACTCCTTGAAATAAAGAGAAAATGGAATTTCACAAAAAAATGGTAAAAGACGGAAGGCAAGTAAATAATAAATAGGATTTCAGATTCGATAACAGCCTTATCCCTACACATTTTACGTGAAGCTTTCCTTTTAAAAAAAATCGCACTTTAGAAACACCCACACTATTTGCCGGTGGCTTTGCCAAGACATGGCGTAACATGAAACATGGCTTCGGTTCTCGTCCATATCGCCTCTCTCTCTCTTCTGTTGCCGATCTCAAACAGCAAAAAGAAATCAACAGAGAAATGATGAAAGTAGCATTACCAAAACCGTCTGTAGCTCTGCAATACAAATTTAGTTTAAGGAGTGCTTCAAAATGAGAAATAAAATAGGGTTGTGTTTATCTGCGTGAAAGTTGCAGTGTACCGCACACGAAAAATATGTACCCTTGTCCAAATTACGGGGAGCAAAATGGGATGCATAATATTGCATCATCATCATCGACAACAAGAGAACAAGAAGCCTAGAAAAAAGTATAGAAAAATTGCTGCACTTTTTTTCTTTTGAAAATTTCCAGTTTTATAAAATATGATGATGACGATCATCGTCGTCGTCCTCTCTCATAATGACAATGACGACCAGGCGCATTCTTCTCAGTTCTGGAAAATGACAATGTCGAGAACAAGATCGATTTTCTTTTTGACTTGTTCTCTCTCTCCCTACCTATTATTCTGTTCGTCTCGACGGTTATTATTATTATTTTTATTATTACTGTCACGTTACTCGTCTTACCAGGGATGATCCCGAAGTGACCACAGCTCCGAGGGTCGCCATTAGTCAAAACTTAGTAATTCGGATATGCTGATCACGAATATGAAGTCAGTTTGCTGTGAAACAGACATTTAATAATTATTTGGAACCATTTAAATTACGACAAGCGCGCGCCTGCCCCTATGTAATGTACGTATACCTACCTGCATGTCAACCAAGCCCATCACCCGATCTCTACTCAAAATAATATTGCACCATAATTCGTAATATTAGCAGAATTTCAAAATAATTTGTCATTATGTCAGTAATCAATATCATGCAAGCAAAAGCGAAAAATGTATTAATCTTACTAACATGTACTCCAATCTATTTTGATTCTTATCAAGAAGTTGTAAATTCATACAGTGAGCTAATGCAACAATGTGTATTACATAATTAATGACAATTTGAAAATTATATAATACTTATGCTGTATGAAAAGTAATCCCTAGTTGTTACGAAAATAGTATTTCAAATAGAAAACGGTTGCTGTATGTACTTGGTTGATACGCAAGCATTGCAAGCGCGAGCGCTTGTCGTAATTTGAATGGTTCCAAATAATTATTAAATGTCTGTTTTACAGCAAACTGACTTCATCTTCGTGATCAGCATATCCGAATTACTTAGTTTTGACTAATGCCGACCCTCGGAGCCGTGGTCACTTCGGGATCACTCCTGGTTAGTACATATTAGCTAGCTGCATAGCCATTTGTGTATGTGCACTACCAAGAATCCTGTAATCTTCAAAATGAATATAGCATAAAACTTTTATTCTCCTTCTTCAGATATATATCCCTCATTGTCCACAATCATCCCAAGAAACTATTTTAACTGCAGCATGTGTGTGTAGTGGTACCGCTGCAGCATAACAGTTCCAGCAGCACCGGGACCATAACGTCATCCTAAAAAAGGAAAGTACTAACAATGCCCCCACCCAAAATTTCTCGTTGTGTCCCACATTTCCCCAATAACTCCGAAACGACCCCGTCGTTGTCATTATTTCTTAAGTGGGGTATATTCCTTGCTGTGCTGCTTCTGGGTTTTCTTTGCTTTGCACCTGGGACCACCTTGTGGTTCGCTCTCCACAAAATAATGACAACTCTGCCACCCCACACACCCACACACAATACGTACACTACAATACTAGCACTCTTATCTAGACAAAAGTTGGCTGTTGTAAAGCAAATTTTCAGGGTACTAGTTCAGTTCAAGTGGTAAATGAGCATCGTCACGACGAAGATCATCAACTTACATGCTGGTGTTTGTGTGTGGGTGCAGTACGTAGTGTCGTAGTAAGTTAGTAGGTAGAACATCAGGAGAAGTACAATGATTACCCCTATCATCAACGTCCTTCTGCGTCTTTTTGCTGTAGCTGGTGGCAGTGGCGGTGGGTCTATCCTGGAATCGATTTTCTTGGCATTTTCTCATCAAAACACACACACACTCACACAAACGCAGAAAACAAATACCATGGAAAATTTGCTATGTCATGTGCCGCTGTGGAAAGTACAAAAGAGAAATATTGAAGGAGAGGAAGTTGCCTGTGTTTATTAAATTATAAGCAATTATAAACTTTTAAGCCCCTCGGCCCGAGAGAAATACACGCAGAAAAATGATATGAAACACCGATATGTGTATGTTTGCGTTTGTGTGTCTGTTTCAGAATGAAATTTCATTGACCTCCCGACCACAGACACTCTTTCCCAAGGTGGAGAAAATTTTCCACGTGCATTTTTTTCCTACTCGAGGCTATTTTACCCTTAAGAGAAAAATAGTGAAAATAAACTACTGGGACAAAAAAGAAAGGAACGCTCCCTCAGGGATGAGAAAAGCAAAACCGCGCGGATACTATTCTATTATCCTGGAAGAGGGTAAGTTCTGCGAGAGAGTCCCTACTGTACCGTATTGTTTTCCCCACCTGAAAGCAAGCTTGCTTTCTCTAGATTTTGCCATTTTGTTTACAACAAGCTTACTTGTTCATTCATAAACATGACATAAAACATAGAAAGAGAGAGAAAGTATCATTGTGAATAAGCTGTTTGGGTGTGGGAAGAAGTGATCTATAAAAAAGTTTTACAATGTGTATAAAGGACAACATTATTGGGGAAGCAGATAGTACACAAGCTATAATAATAATAACAATAACAACATGAGCCAAACAGCAGCAACATCAACAACAATACAATGAACATGGCTCTATTCATTTCTTTGTGTGTCTTGAGAGCTCAGGAGAGAGACTTTAATGCAAGTCAAGCCGTGTCAACACATGAGTGTAATGTAATGTAACATTATTGCCGTTGTTTTGTACCCCAACAGACTTGCCGAGAAAGAGGCTTTTGATACATAATAGTGGTATGGTAAAGCAGCCGGGGAAAAAGGCAAGGAATCCAGGGAGAGAAAGAGAGAAGAAGAAAATAGCATAATTCCCTTGTTTATTGCCGTTGCTGTGTTGTTGCCGGTGCTGCTGTTGGTGGTGGTAGTGGTGATGCCAGTGCAACAAATCCTAGGAGCTCAAGAGTTACAAATACCTAGACTGCTGCGGCAAAAATAAATAGGCAAGCAGTGCCAAAGATGGGTGTTCCACACACATATACAAGCTGGTGGGATGATAGAGAGACAAAAAAGGGAAAAAAGAAACATGATGCAACTTTGCTTTTACCTTTCTATTTTATTTCTCTTACTTTCTCTCTGTCTCAGTCATCTTTAGGCACGGGAGGGTATGCCGAGAGAAGGAGAAAGGAGCATACGGTAAGTTACCATTGCGGTAGGAACCCGGAGAAAAAAAAGCTGAATGAGGCTCTTGAGGGGGAATAAAAGAGCTTTCTCTCCAGATGGGTATTTTCTGGGATAAAACAGGAGAGAAGAAAAGAAGGGGAAGATGAAGCACGTTGTTAAATAATATTGGGTAGAGAAGTAGTAGTATTTTGTAATGCGGGTAAGTAATCGGGTTACCTCTCTATTACCACCCACGCAATGACGGACTGTTGGAGAAATGCATATTATAAGAGTGAAAACACATCAAGTCTTGATCCCAATTTGTTTCTTTTTAAAGTATCGTTGCTGACACATTTTTGCAAGCATATTAAAAAAATAAAACGAGCATTTGCTGGTAGAAATTACGAGAGGAAATAAAAGGGAATTAAATTCGAGTGAAATACCGCTGTCATTGTAGTACCGCAACATTATTTTACGGCTGGAAATAACCGTTGTCTGTTTTCCTTATATAACTTTCGCTATAACTTTTTTATCTCTTCAAAAGTAGTGTAGTGGAGGTAACAACCATTTTTGGGAATCACATCAAAGATGATGATGCCCTTCCTCCTCTGCACCACCAGAGCCAGGTCTCTTATTGAACCGTTGCATTGACATGTATGAAATTCACAGGCGTTACCAAGAAAATTACGCATAGTACCTGATTGTAGCATTACTACTAGTAACACCACCATCCATCCCTCACAAGTTCATAGCCACTATGTACTTCCGCTTCGCGCAACCACCGGCACCAGCTCATCATTTTTCATGGTGTTCCAGTTTCCTTCCTCTTTGGTAGCACACAAATACATACAGTGACAGACACATATTTATTATGCCTCCACTTACAACATGGCTGTAAGTTAATTCTGTTCTTAAAGTTGGGATAGTGGAGAGTGTAAATTTCCCACTAACAGAAAACAGGGATAAGCCTCTTCTCTTTTGGATAGTGGGGAGAAACTGGTCGTTTTAACAAAAAAAAGTTTTTTTACTTCGTTGAGATCTGTTTTCTTTAAAGATACAACGTCTGTTACTGCGGCTATTTGATACATGCATTCTTTACTCAACGTGTGTGTTATGAATGGCCATGTATAATAATGTACGTATTTCAAGTACTTGTAGTGAAACTAGAGAAAAATAACGGAACTGTGGCAAGTTTTCATTTACGATTCGTTATTTTGTATGGTATGGTGTACCTATAATCCGCTCACTTCTGCAGGTATATTCATATTGTCTTTTATGCATTCAGAGTACTCGGAACCGACAATCTACATAATAAATGCTCGTAATACCGTAATCTTCATCTCAACTACGTGGGTCATTGTATTTGAGACCATACTGTATGCTGCATAATGTCCATTTGTCTTTCAACCGCTTGGCGAGTATTTATAGCACATTTTTGTGGTATGTGTGTGTAGAGAATAGTGAATATCCCGTTGAGCTGAGAGCACTTGACTCCTTTATATTCACCATTTCATTAGTGTGGGTGTATGGGTATAGTCACAGCTGTCCTTTATCCTCGTCGTGGGTGGTCCTGGAAAGTCTCAGTTTTTATTATGCTAGTAGTGTAGCTCATTTTCATTTCAAATCATCGTCCCAGTTTGCGGCTAGTTATGTAACTTATATTTTTGAAGAATACTTTGACATTCTCCTGGGGTGAGGGTTGAAGCTTTGAGGGTGTGAAAATGGGAATAAAATACGCAGCATTATGGAGACATTTTTCGTTATTAAAACTANTGCGGCTAGTTATGTAACTTATATTTTTGAAGAATACTTTGACATTCTCCTGGGGTGAGGGTTGAAGCTTTGAGGGTGTGAAAATGGGAATAAAATACGCAGCATTATGGAGACATTTTTCGTTATTAAAACTACAAAACATGGCACTTTTACAGCCCAAATTGTCCAAATTGGTCAAATTACTTCGATCTAAATACGGTAGAAATTTGGAACTATTTTCCCTTCAAAATTAGTATCAGTTCAAATAAAGATTTTCCATTTATCTAGGAAAGTACGTACATGGAATTTATGGTAGTTACTAGTATAATAACTATAACTGCTAACGAAAGATAGTGAAATTTAAATATTATAATTATAGAATATAATCAAATGTTCAACCCCTCGCAAACTCCAATTTTGTAGACCCTTTTCATTCATTTTGCATATCAGTAGTCCTACAAACAGCGACATTCCTGCTGGTTTAAACGGTCTCAAAGGCAATTAGGGAAATGTAAACGGGAAAAGGGTCTCCTCTCCTCATCATCATTTCCCAAATAAATACTTTAAATGGGAAAAGCTGAATTTTATTGCGGAAAAAATCCCTTCGCAAATACATAATGGTTTGTCATTTTTTCCCTGTATGTTTGCTACAAAGCATCTTCTTTTGCTTTCCATTGTTGTTCTCGTGCCTTTGATACTGCCACTGACTGAAGAAAATTGCCCTCCTTTTTTACCCATTTTTTCATCTTCTCTCATGATAGTTTACTCTTGGGATTTTTTGCGTTTGCCCTTATAAGAATAAAAACTCATTTGTAAATAAATGACAGGATGATATGCACACAAGATAACAAAAGCTAAAAAAAAAGTAATGGAAGCTGGAAAGCCATCACTATCACCATCATCATCATCATGTCGTCGCCTGAGCATAATTTTAAACAGAGAAAATGGCTATTTCCCTGCTTTCCATACAAAACTGCAGAACAAAGAAATAAAGTAAAATTAAATGAAATATTTTCTGGGGAACATCAAATGGCGAATGGGTCGTACAAGCAGTACCGATATAATGTGCTCTGCTGTTGATTGTGGTTTCGTTTTGTGTAGCTAACAATCCATGACCAAAAACTAACTACCAATAAACGTTTCCATATTATACGCCTGTCTTTCTGTCTCCCCTCTCCTCAAGACTGCCAGCGTCTGTCCAAAACCTTAAGTAGAAAGGTACACAAAAGAGTTTTGTTTGAAGAAGAACTGGGAAAAAGTGGTTGACATTTTGGGGAGCAAGTATGGAAAAATGAGGAACCAATTCAGGAGAACCTCAACTCTCTCTCATTCAATTTAAGTCAACAAAAACCAGGAGCAGACAATCAAAACCGGGTAGTATCATCCTCCTCTACAGGAAAAAAGGAATGGCCAAATATAATTATTTTCAACAAGTTTGAATTTTTTGTAATAACTCGCAACTTTTATGGCTGTTTGTTACACACGTCTGAAATAAGTGGCAGCATCACTACTACCACCACTGTCATTTAATAATGCTAACATCAGCATCATCCTCTCGTCATCATCATCGCCGTCGTGAATATCGTTGAAGACACTCTCTACTGATGTGACACAAGCAGGTCGTTAAGTTTGAGAAGAAAACAAAGAGAAGGAGAGAAAGGAGAAGAAAAAAACCATATAAAGTATTTTGTTTGTACAAAAGCAATCTTTCTGAATCTGGGCGAGTGACTGCCAGTCTAGAGAGCTTGCAAGAAGTTGCCACTGGGGAGAAATGAAAAATTTTCTACCCTTCCTCCCACTACACTACTCCTACCAAAAGTGTAAGGGTTTTTACTCATGATGAGTTGAGTGAGCAGTATGGCAACTTTCTTTTTTCCGGCGTTCCACCATACTCTCTCACCCTTCATGTTCTTCCTCTCTTGCGAGGTTTTCCCCAGTTTTCTTTGGATTGTTCTGCTGTCTTCTTTAATTACATTCCAGTCAGGAGAACATTAGGCGCATTGTACTGAACACAATTGCATTTTGTAAGGGTAATAACAATAATAAAAAAATAGTACACAAAAAATAACCGTTAAAAATTGCATTGCACCACCACTACCGCCACTGATTATTTACTTGGGTAGTCATAGTCACACAGTATATCCTCGCACAATTGTCATCGTCGTCGGGAGCATCAACACAGCCGCATCTCGGAAGAATTGTAGAAATAAAAGCAATTTTAATACAAATGTACATTTTAAGAAGACGGCAACAGCAGCAGCAGACCTAAAAACAACGGCGGCGAAAGAAGAAAAAAAAACAAAAAAAGACAGTGAGAAGGTCTCCCCTGTGGTTATTCCCCTTTTTCTTTCATTCTTCTCGCAGTAGCGGTATTACTACTAGTAGTGGAGGTAGTGGTAGCAAAAGTCTTTTAAATTTTTCCGCCTTTGAACATCAAGGGCACAATATCCTCTGGAAAATGCACAACGACACAAAGACAACAACAACAACACCCGCCATAGCAGCAGCTGTAAGAAAGGAAAGAAAAAACGCGCGGCAAATGATACACATCAAGAAATATGTAGCTGTGCTAGTCCGCGCATATTTCTGTTTTTTTTCTCTGTGTGTGCATTTTGTACCGAGCGATCGTCAGGATCATCGTCATGATGAGCATCGTCCTCGCGTCATCATTTACTTCTCGGCTGGCTTAGTATACTCACTCCATTATAGCGACTACAAAATATGCAATGCATTTTTTCTTTTGGACTACACGGGAACTGGGTTTCTCTTTTTCGTCGTTTCTCTTTCTCTCTCTTTTCGACGGCGTGTGTACAGTTAGTTACTCTATTTCACAAAGTCAGTACGGGTGGTGGTGGCGGAACAGTGAAATCTCTTTTTATTTCCCTTCTTTCATCTCTCTGGTGAAAATTCAATGCTGCCAAAACGCCTTTTCTATGCAAATTACCCTCCTCCACCACCACACCATAGTATAGCCTCCCCGTTCCAAAAATAATAGAAAGAGTGAGAGAGAAATGGAAGAATAGATGGGATGAAAAACATAGAAAAAAGAAAAGTAAAAAGTTTTAGTTTCGGTTGTTGTACTTCTTGGTAGTCTGCCAAATTACCAGCAATTAGAGAGGAAAATGTTCCCATTTGAAAGAGTAAAATAAACACGTTTCTTCTTCACGGGGGTAGCCATTTCCAAGCAGAAAGAGCAAAACCGACACACGACAAAATGCTACTGTTCCTGCAAGCTTTGCATCAGCTCATTGTTATCATCAGTACATATCATGTGTACGGACGGAGGTATATAGATTTTGGAGATTTTTTTAGAGAAGAAACACCCCAGAAAACAAAACCAACAACAAGGTTGCCATTTGGACAGTGGAAAAAAATAAAACGGAGGAGGAACACAGCCCAGCCACAAAACTGACAAACAAAAGCAACAAAAGACCGGAGAGAGGAAAAAGTTCAATCGGCTGAGTGCATTTTACGCACACAGGCAAGAGTAGCCTCTCCAGAATTGCGACTACCACTACCGCACCATTCCCGTCACTTTTTGGAGTGAAAAAATACGCGCTCTGAATAATACACTATCTGTACAGTTTGGCATTGAGAGGAAACTGGAGGATTCACCGGGGATAAGTAGTATATACAAATAGGCAAACGGCCGACATTCTTTGCAAAGTAATGGGTATTTATCCGGGTGGTACATTTTGGCATGTTCTGGTTCCGGAGATGCATAGCGAGAAGAGAGGAAGAGTGAGGTGAAGATTAGATCGATGTGTGTGTGTGTGTCTGTTTGTGCATGGTGCGTAGTATTAGCATGTGAACGGTGTTTGAGTACAAAGTAATACCATTTTTTTCTGGGTTGGATATTGATAGTGGCGGCAGCAGTGGTGATCCTCTGCCATTTTGGAGAGAGAATAGAATCATCCTGATCATGATTATACCAATAATGTGGGTAATGCCCAAGAGGGTGTAAATAAGTCAGATCCAATGAAGCACAAACAAAAGTGAAAGTAGAGAGAAAGGAAATAGTACCATCAGCAGCAGCAGTACTATCACTACCAAATATATATCGTGTGATCATGACGATGATCACATCATCGGCTCTCCTTTTATCTGCTAAACACTACCACCATCACCACCAACGCCGTCATTTCTTTCAAACTGCTGTAAGTTTTTTTCTTCTGTTTTCGGCAGGGAACATTTTTCTTTTTTCTTTCACTTAAGCTATATAATAATAATAATACACCCGAGTATATAAATATAGACCAAGGCAAAGATCTCAATTTCTCTATTTACGTGTTGTGTATTTACGGGGTACAGGGTACATTTACCAAGAAACGGCGAGGGTATTGTTGCATTAAATATTATTATATTAAAGTGGTGGTGGTAGGATTGCACACAACCCTTTCATCACCCATTAGTCAATATTATTGCTGACTAGGGAGCAGAAAAAAATACCTCCACGCAAAATTCTCTTTTTTTCGTTTCCTTCTTGAACACATTTCATTCTGAAGGCTGTTGTTGCTACGTCAGTCGGCGTACGAAGAAACCTGATGTTTTCAATTCTAAACACTTTCTCCCTTTCTCTCTATTTATCTCTCCATTTCCGCCCTTTTGCGGCTCATCTATAAAAAATGGTGCACAGGAGGACAACAGGAAGGGCAAGAAGCAGAACAAGTTTTGCTGCTGGAACTACGAAAAAAGACATAAAATTAAAATAACAGTTTAAAAATATTCTATTGCAAGTATTATTTGAGGTACATCAGGAGAAAGCTGGAAGCTGCCACGTTTAATAAAACAGAAAATTTTGCACTTTTACTACGAAAACGCCAATATGTACGTTTTTCTTCTAGAAATTAGCTACATTTTTTGAGTCATCATAATATTATTTTTGCCGTTCTCTGCAACTGCGATGTACTTAATTATATCTATAGCTGTGTCGTGCATTGCCTCTATCGTGTTTCCCTTTCAAAGTCAAAACTTTTTCTTTTTATCGCTTTCTTTCCGTCACTTTTACTATTTTCACTGGTGCAGACATACAAATCAACAACAGTGATGAGAGAATGTATACATATATCTATATTTCAAGAGAAAAAAGTTATTGCTGTAATTTATTCAATTATTCTGTATTGACTAGACTTCTCCACCGTTATATTCCGCACGGGTCTACTACAGCTGGCAGTAGGAAGACAAGCAAATAAAAAAATGCATACAAGTTAGCTGCAAAAGCCATTTTCATTCTACGGGATACGCGTAATATATTAAATGTTGGTGTTGCTGATGTGCTGTGAGGAGCAGGATCCTCATTATAGGTACTAACTTTGTCGAGTTCATTCACTTGGGAAAGAAAATGATGATCATGATGATGATAAAGAGGATGAATGAAAGTTTCCCTGAACATATTTAAGTTGGTGACTTCCCTGCTTTGTTTTTGTAGAGACTACTGCAGGAGAAGAAGACCTGTCTCAATAAGTCAGCCGGAGGAATGTAATAATGTATGAAAAGGCTTAATTTATTGTGCGTTCTGTGGTTGTTTTTGTTGTAGGTGAAAATGGTAAAGTGTCAAAAGATTTGATCGATCATCTCATTCTCTCACTCGTCTGCTGTCGAGCTACTTAAAACTTTTCGTTTTCTGAACAAAACCATAAACACAAAACAATTGTGTCATCCCGAGATTACCCCTCGCAAGCTCACATCTGTAAACCCTTTTGTACATAAGACACAACAACAGTAATGCCCCGGTAGAAACCCGCAACAACAACACTACCCAAATCATATTTTCTGTGAAAGACAGCCAGGGAGAGATGAGAAACGGAGTGGTTGGGAGGGCAGTATGTATTACACACTTAGTTCACCAAGCGCTCTTCAATCTTCACCCATCTAGACAGAATATAATTTTCTCGCTGTTTTCTCAATTCGAGGGAGGATGAAAATGATGACGACAACGAGAGCAACAATGATGCATGGATGTGAGGTATAGGTAGAAAAGGATACATTTGGAACAGAATAACATATACATACATAGACATTTATATAATATATAACGTTGCTCCACTTTGTTGCTAATTAGCCTCGACTATAAGTTAATTACCCTGGCGTTGTTCTATTCCCTGAAAACTTGACTCTTCCCCTGTTTTCCCCTATCCACCCGTCCCTACCAACATTTTCAATTATCAGCTACCAAGAAAAAGCTAATGCACTCGTGTTCATACCTACCCACCACCTACATTCTGCAACGTGGGTGGTTATCAACTTCACGGCTGCTTTAAAACTACTGCTGGTGGTAGTAGTGAAAGGGTTCAACGTGCTTCCACTGCTAAACGTGGAGGTGGTGATGATGGTTGTGTTGATATGATCCTATAGACTGGATGATGGCTACGAAGAAACTGAGGCACTGCATTTAAACCAAGTTGCGTGCCGTTCTTTTCTTTCCATCTCCCTCTCTTTCCTAGTATATACCTATGGTAGTGGTTGGCGTCGTCATCATCGTCCAAAATAAAATTACGCTGTAATCAACTTTAATCTACTAAAACAGATTAGCTTTAATTGCGTTAGCACATTAGAGGGTTTCCCTTTCCTCTACTCACACACCAAAGGGGCAATTCTTGGTCAAGGTTAGGTTTTCCTCTGATTGTATACTGTTCGTACATAGCTAGCAGGGAGAATATTGACTCGCTCACTCTCGCTTCTTGCCCTCTCTGTAAGAGAGGTAGAAAAAAGAGAAACTCGAGAAAAGCTACAAAAATCATCATCATTGAAACGAGAGAAATCTGTTTTGCCGAGACTGTGTGTGGTCTGTCGTTTAGGGCCTTTGGGATAAACGTAGTTTAATAGCAGAGCGTGTGTGTAAAAAGGGCACAGAATCTCGGCCAGTTTCCGTTTCCTTAATAGAGTGCCATCCTGACCGAGAGAGAGACATGCTGTAGTTATCATGAAGAGGATGAAGTTAAGCAGGGTGGGAACAAGGTGAGGAAGTTATAGCCATCATCATTATCATCATCTTTTACCTCATAAACAACAACAAAATACGCAGCATCTCTTTCCTCTATTTTTGGCCAGCCTTTGCACGGCCACATCCTGAATCCATCCTGGTGCATCATTTCAGGAGTATCCAACTTTCTTTATATTTTATTTCTTTGGATACCATGTCATATCAAAGCTGTTTCAGATTACCCTCTCCTCATCGTCTTTTTAGTTTAGAGGTTTGTTCTGTTGCCATTACATCACGTGAAAGAGTTCTTTCATTGAATGGAACATTTTATGTGGCAAGTTGTTTTTCAAAAAGAAATCGCTATCCCCCTCCCGGATATACAAGTTTTTCTCTCTCATGAACAGTAATAGAACTAATAATGTGAGTAGATATTTCTTCAATACACGAGGATCGTTTCAGTTTTGTAACTTTTTTTTTAAAAAAATGAAAAAAATGTAATACAAAAAGCCATTTTACCTGATGGATGATTTCCGATGGCGAGCATGGCCAAAAATGTGAGAATGGGAAGATTTGACATCATGTTGGCAGCTTTGGCAAGACAACTGCAATGATGATGACAACGACAACAACGGCGAGCCTTTTAGTTATGGGAACAACAAACCGATTCCAAAAACGGTGATATGACGATGATACCAATGATGACGACACTTTACAGATAATGATGATGGTTTTGATGTTTTGGTCGTTTTTCTCTCTTTGCTGTTGCTATATTAACCGTTTCACCACAAAACCCTAGTGATAATGGCCACTGTAGAGGTTGAGTCGTGGTGGTGGTAGTGTTGTAGATTTTCCCGGTTTTTGTGGTGGTAGCCCTCGTCGTTCTAGTTGTATTTACACATTTACATTCATGCACCGCTAACAAAAAAGTCAATGTAAAACTTTTTCCCTCTCTTCTCGATATTATATACTTGTCTGTCTGTGTGCGTAAACGCTTCCCTGTTCCGCTCTCGTCTGGCCTGTTTTCCTCTTTATATTTTTTTGTACGTAAATATATTTTTCTCCCTTTCTCTCTTACTTTTTACTTATCTCATTTCCTCTCTGTACAAAAAACTGCACTTTAACTTTTTTCATTTACTCTGTTGCTTGTTCTCTCTCTCTCTTTCTGTCTCTCTGGCCACATGTATTTCTCTTCTCTCTCACTACTTTTAACATTTAGTTCACTGCACTTACTTTTGTGTATTTTTTGTAACGGGGATACTTTTTATTATTTTTTTAATACAGTTTTGTCGGGAAAGGGGTCTGTGCATTCCTGTGAGCCTTCACAGTTTTAGTTCATCAAGCATGTAGGATACATCGAATAATGCAAGTGAGAGCATAAGCCAGATGTACTATCTCAATATGTATGCGTGTGTGTATTTGGTGGTGCAACCTTATTTCCTTTTCCCTTTCCACCACCTCGTTTTTTCTTTTGTCCTTTTGCCACCCTCCTTGTTTTTCAGCCTTTGTCGGATCGCATATATGGGTTGGCTCGGTTGCCTCTTATTTTTGAAGGAAGCCTCTTATTTTTATACTCCACTTGTCTTTCTTAGAGAGGAAAAAGCCGGTGACAACACTTTTATTCGGAAAAGACAAGTTTGTTATATTGAGATGATCATTTCGACCGAGAAACAGGAAAGGAAGGAGCGAGCCAAGATAAGATACAATTTTGTTTACACTGATCACACATGACGGTGGCGACGGTGACAACAGCATCAAAAGAGTATTAGAGAATATGGATGATTTTCCGGATAAAAATCCACTTCTACCATATGACACGGGTCGTTCAAAAGTTTATTGAAAATCCGGGGTAGAAAAGAGGCGGAATGGGGACTGCCACTACCATCATCAACTGTAGCTGTGGTTGAGTTTGAGGGAGTGTGTGTGGTTTGCTGCGTCGTAGTTGTAAGGACACAAAAAAGCTTCTTTTTTTCTTTTCTTGGCCACAAAAAATCATGAGAGACTTCCACTTTCTCTTGAAATTGTCCAACAACTGTACAAAGAGCCTGACTAACTGAGTTTTTGTTCTGTCCTAAGAAACCGTCACTTCCTTTTACTTGAGCGACAGTATAATAATATTCTCTGAGTAGACACTGTTACCCTACATATATTTTGGTGTACCCCAGCGGGAGTACGGCTGGTTGAGCGTTTGACCAATTTTTCATGTATAGACAGAAAGAGATTTCATTGTGCATTGTCCCGTGGACACACACCGGGCACAAAAATGAAACAGTACAGCAGCAGGGGTATTAGAAGGAGCGGTAACGTCTGTTTTAATCTGCATCTTTCTCAGTTTATTCCCCATTACCTATAAAGTTCTTTTCTGGTGGTACTTCTTCTCTCGCTTAAAAATTGTCGTCCTACTTCCTTTTCTGTATGAAAGATTTTTTTCAAGAAAAAATGGGGATTCTTCGACGTTTTTCCTTTTTTCTCGGCTGATGCTCTTCACTCCTCTAGATCCCGTCTCGAGCTTTTGCCGTGTTGCCGGTGGGGAATCCTGTGAAAAGACGCAGAAAAACGGAAGTCATAAAGAATTTATCATTTGTGTCCTGCGTACAGTATAGTTTCATGTGAAAATGTCAACCTCGTTCATCTTTTTACGCCGAAAGAAACATCTTATGTATATCTTCTTCCCTTTCAGAAACAACGAGACTAACCAAACTACTACACAGCAGACAACAATACCAAATATATACATATCTACGCAAAAAGGAAGCATTCCACAACAACGCTATTCATCCGTCATCACCGCTACTTACACGCAACAGAGATGCTACTCCACCATAAAATACGTACAACAAGGATAACACATTGAAAAAAGGACAAAAAGCCAAAAAGAGAATAATAACAATACTGTAGTGCAATAATGCATATATTACAAAAATAATAATAGGGGAGGTGGTACAGGGTTCTACAAAAGCTACTGCAAGTAAAAATTCTGTATTGGCGCCGCATGAAGAAACGTTTCCTAACTATATGTTATTTTTATGTGGACATGGACAATGATCATGATGATGATGATCATGTTGTCAATGTGCTTCTCCTTGAATGAGTGCTCACTCTTCTATTTTTTCCTTTTTCTTTTGCCTTATAGTATAGTCCTTCGGTTTTGCTTAAATGGATGGGTAGTAGAGAAGATGGTCGTAGTGGTGGCGTTTAAAGCGTCATTTTCATCATCCTTGTCGTCTTCTCTTCGTGACGACGACGATGACAACATGGGGTTAACAACCAAAAAATGTGCTTTAAGTTTTTCTTCACACTGACAAGCCAAATTTACTACTATTTGGTGCTGTGATTATGTATAGATGGACATTTCCCTTTTTCTCTAGATACATTTCCATTGTCACAGTAGCAAGATATACAAATTTAGAAGCGTATGCAATACACACGCTTGTAAAAAGGGCAAGTCAGGGACGGCAATTTTGGGAAAAAGGTTGTATTGTCTGGTAAAATATTGAGTTATGTGAGTATGGCATATGTCTGTCTTGCTTAAAATACGTTCTTCACTGCTGCTGCGTCGCATGCATAATTCAAGAGTGTGATGGGAAAATCTTGCCAAGTGACAAAAAAGAGGAAATGCGAAGAGAGGCAAACGACGAAAATCCTTTTATGATGGGCGCACTTTGATTGTTTAATAATTTATTTCCTTTACCACATACCAAGATTCGAGCCGAAGTGAAAAAGGATACAAAGTGAAATTGGATGTGAAATTTTCATTTGAAAATAAAGAGAGGCAAGCGACGAAAATCCTTTTATGATGGGCGCACTTTGATTGTTTAATAATTTATTTCCTTTACCACATACCAAGATTCGAGCCGAAGTGAAAAAGGATACGAAGTGAAATTGGATGTCAAATTTTTATTTGAAAATAACAATTACAGTGTAACAACTTTAACGCTGATGAAAACGAAAACGTAAATTTCTACTTATTACCTCATTTGGTCCCTGCGTTGTAGTATACTGTATTTCCTAAACTGCATATAATAAACACATAGATTTGAACAAGAAACTACTATTTCCCAATGAGAATTTCGTATAGGTACGTTATGGAATTTAAAGTTATCAGTTGTGATGTGAAGTGTGTAAAATGAACGAAAAAATGGGGGGTTGTACTTATACCAACCATAGTCGCACTTGACCTTGACCTTCACTTTTGGAGCTTTGTTAGAATAATTTCAGTTTTAAACAATGTTTAAACTAATAACATATGGTAAATAACACAAGTTAAAGTTCAAGTTCAAAATTGATATGTCCAGAAGTTAATGGCGTCAGAAATTAATGTAGATTTGATTTGGAGCTTTAGACTATTCATACCTCGTTGTGGTTGTTGTGTCGTACTAGCGTGTGTATTTTGTTTTACATACGTATATAGGTACACAAAATAAACATCTTCACATTTGTGATTTCCATGTACCGTTTTTATTTGTTTATCCATACTGCGACATGCAACAGGAAGCACTTCCTCAGCCAGCCTCTGACTAAACAATCGAAAAAACGCTTTTTATTATGGGGTGATTTTCAGTACATAAAATGGCTAATATCATCAGGATAATGTCAAGAGAAAAAATGCCCCCAGGAAATTTTCTGTATCCGTGTGAAATATCCATGAGAAGCACATTGTCAAAATGAAATGCCCTTGAAGGGGAAAGCAAATGATTGTATTTATAATAATGAATATGATGCAATACGTGCCAAACGCTACTTTACGATAGGCTATACACTAAAAAGTAACATTACACTATTTTCTCTCAAGACAAAGCAAAGTGCACCCAGAGATTTTTTATATTATTTTGTGATAGTTGATATATGTTTTGGTAAGACAAGGTTCGCACCTACAGATCATAACCTTGCAAGTCTTGTAAACTTTTACGAATATTGTCATTATAAATCTCGAACACCAAATAAACAGAAATCCCAATACGAAATATCCCAATAAATTAAATACATAAGATAGACTTTCAAAACACAAAAAAGCGCAATATCTAGTTTAAGCCGTGATGCGTGCAGTATAAAAATGCATCAGCAAAAGCACAAAATTGCTTACACCACCCGCTAGATACTCTTAGGCTAACTGCCTTTACAATGAAATAAACAGCCTGTAAAGCATTCCATACACTCCGCAAAAACTGTAAACAGCGCGCAATAATGAAGGAATTCATGTGTGTATGTGTATATACACTCTTCTCTGTTGTGTGTGTGCACTCAACCCAGCATATTCCACGTGAATAAACACAAAGAAATAAAACGCATCATCATTGAAAAGAAATCCTCCATCCACATAACCAACCTTCACACAAATACAACCACTCTCATTGCTAACCAGAGGAAAACAAGAAAATTGTTTCAATTCTTTTAAAAATGCACCCTACAAAAAATGAAAACTTTTTTTATTTAACTTGACTTTTTGCTTTTTTGTGGTTTTAGCTTTCTCTCTACAGAAGAAAAAGAAATCTAGTATCGTGTTTATACCCTCATCCCAGGAAAATACAAATTGTCAACATTCCAACCACCACAGAATAAGGCACGTACCCCGCTAAAAATGTACTGAAATATAATAGCTTAGGCAATATTTGCTAACCGGCTTAAAGGCACAAAGGAGCACGCAAACAATAAAAAAATCGTCATCCTACTCATTCTTGTTAGGCATAGTTTTTTCTTCCCTTGTATCAATTTTCTGTTAAGCCATCTGGCAAGGGCATCACCATTCACGACTCGTGTGTGTGTGCACGTATAAATTTACAGTATTCTCGCAAGTCTCCCCAAAAAGAGTTTTTCCAGAACGACATCATTTGATGCGTTGTGTGTTTACAAGGGACATCCGAGAGGACAGGATATTGAAAGGTACACGCAAAGAAATATTAACCTTTTTTGCAAGAAACAGTGTTCATTTGGGAGAAAAAGAGAAAAAAATTGAATGTGAGTTACTGTAACTGTGACTGACTTTCCACTTGTTTTCCTTCGCCAGTAGGTTTATCGAATTTGACGAGAAAAAGAAGAGAGGAAGAAGAAAGCAGTGAAAGAAGAATACAAAATCAAATCAGTCTTGAAAATGGAGAGTGTGTGAACAAAAAAAGTGTTACTAGAGAAGAAAAGTGTCTGTGTGTGGAAGGATCAGTCAGTACATAACACGCATCAGTACACAAACTATATTGAGATTTTCTGGAGAGAGAGAGAGATAAAAATGCATTCAGTTAGAGAGTGCGGGAGAGAGAAAGTCAGTTCACCTTGCTGGTTGCCTGCTTGTTCATTTTCCGGCGAGGAGGATGGCAATGATGACGCTGATATGATATCATCATTCTTTTTTTCCAATTTTAAATCTCCAAAAAAATACTTCAGTTTCTCTGCTAGCTTATCGCTTTGCGTTATATGGCTCTGTATTGTATATAAGTAAGGTTATGTTACGTAGGTGTATTTTATGGTACGAGTAAACTGGGTTGTGTATAACGAGAATTGAAAAGTGCGTAACGATTTGGTAAAGAAAAAAGTTAAAACACAGCGCGACATTTTATATCATTGCCGCCACGAGGAATGCAAGCATATAAAAAAAGCTCAGCTGTTTACAATCTAATAACTCACTCTCTCGCTCTTTCTTTCTGTTCCTGTCTCTCTTCCTCTCTCCCTTGTATGCAGTATTTTTTAAGTATCCCTGAAAAACGAAAAGTTGTGTTTTTTCTTCCCTTCCAGCAGTTTTCAAGGTTAAACAAGAGGATTTATCTTTGCGTACGTTTTTTTCTGTATGTAGCGGGTTATAAAACTGGTGTTTCCAACCAACAGTGCATTTCTTCTCAAATGTAAAAATTAACTGGCTTAATATATTCGTTTGCGTGAATACGTGTGTGTATTTAAGACGGTAATGGCAAAGAAAGGGAAAATGAATGGGGTGAATGGCTTGGAGGAAGAATCATGGGAAAAACCAAGGGAACAGAAAAAGTCATCATCAATCGATAAATAAGATCTTCTCCAAAGATATTTGCATTTCTCTTCATTTTCCATTAAGAGATCCCAGAAAAAATCCTCTTAGTAAACTTCTTCACACTCACACACACACACACACATACGCAGACTAAGATATTATACGGAGGCATTTGCACAAATATATTTTAGGTAGGTGCTTATTTCCCGTTACTACTTGGCTTTTCTGGAAAGCGAAAGAAAGTGCATTTAAATAAGTTGCAGGGGAAGATAGAGTTGGGTGAAGAAGATGGGAGTGGTAGCATTATCTTTGTCGTCAGTTAACGACATCCAGTAAACTACTAATATATGTGTAGTGGATAGGAGACATCAACTGCACCCAATGTGCACAACTTTTGGCAGGGGAATGACTTCTTCATGGCCGGGGGAGGGGAACATGAAGAGCGGAAGAAATGCACGAAAACTTAGATTGGAAAACAAATATGGGTTGTACTTGTATAAAAAATAGCCGTCTTTGACCTTCGCTTTTTGTAGTTATGTGACAGTAATTTCATCTATTCCATACTAACAATCTAATATGTCTCTATTTATGTTTTTATATATCAAAAACATTAATGGCGTCAAAGTTAACTAAATTAATGTTGGTTTGATTTCTAGCTTAAGACCATCAATCAATATTTCTTTGTGACTGTTGTGTATTTTACATAAATGTACATACTATTACTGCATTGCATGCAGTAATCAATTATCCGAACAGCAAGGTGTCTTAATAAACAATAAATCTCATGTTACTGTTTAAAAATTTAAAGTTTAATGCGTATGATTGCATACAACATCACTCTGCCTCTGCGCGTAGAAAATTACGCTCCAGAAAGTAAATGAACTAAAATTCAAATCATAAATTACAACCTTTCTTATCTGACCCCACCGTGTAGATCAGTCTGAATCACAAAAAATGCGAAGAAGCGATTACTACAAAAGAACATTGGAAAAATGCTCGCAGGAAACTACAATGGAACAGACCAAAAATTTATGAAATAGAGCCAAGTAGATAACAAAATATCAACGTATAAATCATCACAAAATACATAGAACATTATCAGGGATGAAGACCAACTAAAGCAGTCATTGTATGCACTGATAAGTGATAATAAGCCGAGAGAGAATGGAGATCTTGGGTAGTAATCTAGCCATTCCATAAACGAATATCTTTTCACCTCCACCCCAAAGAAATAGTTGGATTACCTCGACACACAAAATGATAGTAGTAATAAAGCACCCAAACTAACGACTCTGTTTTACCCAAAACTGAAACTTTTACTTACCAAAGGAAAAGAAACAATTAGAAATAATAAACCAACTGCTTGTACATTACTAATTTAAGAGACATGAGTAAAACTTTCACGTAAACGTGCAATCCTCTTGTCTTTTACGGCAAGTTAAACTGACAGAGACAGAGAGTGAAGGAGACGTAGAGAGAGAGAGAGAGTACAAAATGGTTTTCCTTTCTTACAACTTCCTCACGTTCCTCTGCTTTCACCAGCGTCACACCACTTGACTAGATACTTTCTGTGCTACACCACGATACGGGTATACTATAGCTTGTAGTCGCAGCCCACACAGGGGTGAACTCAACCATGTTGCTAGTAGGCTAGCTTACGTGCTTGTTCTTATGGCGTGGGGGCGTTGTGAGACTCGGGCATTTTCTACCACCACTACCACCCACGAAGGAAGCTGTTTCGTGTTATTTTAAAGTGTCTTTTTACCTCAACGAGGGTGAAATCAGCAATGTCAAATTGTGACAGATAAATTGCGGGTTTGCATGCATACACTCAAACCACTTATTATTAAGCTAGAAAATACTCAGTACCCCAACAACCCTGTATTACTACCCTATTCATTTTTTTGTATCTTTCCAATAGCGCCTTTTTTTACCTTACGTCAGTTTACCTTGTAGGATAGGTACAAAATTATTAAAATTCCAGAGAGATTTCTCTTTTTTGTGAGAAGACATGCAATACTGGGTACGATCAAAATTTGAGAACTTTTGTTACTGGATATACCCATTTCTCTCTTTGTTATGCCTAAACTGTCTGGAATCGCGACAGGCTTTTTCTATCTACGTAGTAGTGCCATAAAGCAACAAAAACATGAATTTTCATTTGTTATTCATCACCCTCCCGATTCAAAATACTGGTACAATGCTCCAACGCTCTTGTTGTATTCCAAATCCGGAAGAAAATAAGGTATTTTCCACATTCTATTTCTACCTTGCGTCTCTCGCCTCTTCATCATCCTGTCAGTCATTTGGTTCTCCCAAGAAGAAGAGACAGCAACGCACACTAAAACTCCCGTCCACGACCCACGTCACCCAAAACAACTACTGTTTCCTCACCAACATTTGTTCAAATTTCAAACCGAATTACGTTGTGAACAGCATAAAATAAAATACAGCTTCCTTCTATCTATCCACCCCCTTTTTCAATTCGCTTAAATAGCACTACCACCTTTACTACTACTACATGCTAATATTTTAAGCCTATTATTATTCCTATTTCTAGTACACGATGCCCATGAACAATCGTCTCAGCTGCGGAGATAATAGAGGAAGGAGACGAATTGGAGACCACAAAGTCATCCAGTAATTTCCCTTTTTGCATCAAACAACCGCAATAACACTTTCCGCTCCGATTTTATGTACTTAAGTCACTACTTAAATGCAAAATCTCTCTCTTTCTATCTTTATACTTATGTGAGAAATTCCTTCACTCCTTCCTATTCTCTCTCTCCCTTTCTGAAAGCCAAGTCAGACAGTCTGTCCAGCAAGTTCTAATCTAACAGCAGCAGTTAGAAGAGTTCCTACTACTGCATGGGAATAATATGCAGCAAGTTTCAAGAAATGCCATCATGGCCATCATCATCGTCATCATTATTATTATTACCTTTGCTTCTCCTTCTTTCTGCTCGCTTTTCTCCCTCTCTCGACGTGTGCTGCGGATGAATTTTCAATGAATTTCAGTTTGTGTGACAAGGACGATCATGGCGATGACGGGTTGATGGCAGTTATACTGCTACCGTGAATGGTTATATAGGAAAGTGAGCTAATCGACCTTCTTAGCGGTTTCCCTCTTTCACTGCTTGTTCGAGTCTCTCTGCACAAACACACTTTAAACTTCCACGATCGTCATCATGACCACCCCACCACGAAACAGGAAGACAATAATAGGATATTAAGATGATGAAGAGGATGGAAGCTAAAGACAAGTTCAAGTTTAGTTTATTATTGTTTGTTCTACTGGGAGTCTTCTTGTACCCGGGAGTTTCCCTGAAATGATCACAAAATGAAGAGAAGAGAAAAAGCTGGCAATCATGTTTTTTTCTAGCTTGTCTATTTCTTCAAAATAATTATTTCATTTATGGCTGTACTAATGGCACTAGTGCACTTGGTCGCAGCAATGGGAATTTTCTTGGGGAACAGTGGAGGACATTGAGAAACGAAAAACTTTTCCGATGAATTACTGTACCAGACTTGCTGTGGAAAAACTGGCTCTGTTGATGCATGCCCGGATGATGATGTTGCTGCTGTTTTTACCCTGCTGTTGCTGCTGATGAGGATGATGATAGCAATGACAAAGACAAAGGCATTTGGAGCAGAAGCGGAAGACAATACGGAATTAATGACGATAATAATGGGGAAGGCAAGTCAAGTGGAGATATTTAAGACAAGACGAGCTACCAGAGGGAAAACAGGAAACAGACAAGGAACATCTGCGTGTCCTCTTGCTATCTATGCTGCTGGGGTGTTTAAGAAAATGTTTTATTATTATTATTATTAAACGTACACCGACGAACCAAGTACGTGCGTAGCCCGTTGTGGTTTGGGTTTCCTCTCAATGTCCTCGGAAGCAAAGTTACCACGATAAACCTCTATCTTGGTTGTAGATTGCTATGGTGAAGGATGATGTACTGGGTTGGTGACCCATGATGATACTGATGATGACAACGCCGATGGTGATTAAGATAAGGCTTCTGGGAGGAGGACGAGGTCAAGCTGCTGTGTGATGATGACCACACACACCAGTATCACCCAAAGAAATAGCAGTAGTAACAAAACCCACCCCCGGATAGCATGCTGGAATGACACTTTCCCTGGAAAGTTATGGCAAAATTCAGCAAAACGAGAAAGCAAACTCTTGGTTATTCTTGGCTCGTAGTAGGGTAGATGGGAAAATGTTCCACGGCGGGGATTTGTAGTAAAACGAGAGGCACAAATGAAACGAAGAAATTTCCTTGTTTCCTCGTGTTTTTCCCTTTCTATTTTCTCGACTTGTCGTGACAAACTTGAGGAATGAAGAGAACAAGTACAAATGGCAATGATGCAGTATGATGAGGACGATATAATAAATAAGTTCAACCGGGCACCACGCCACCACCAACTCAACACGCGGAACAGCAATATTATTATCTCTCTTTTCTCTCTCAATTTTTCCGTCTCTACCTACACACAAACAACCCGAGATTATTATGTTAGCCGAGAGCTGGAATCGGTGTTCCGTGAAAAACAATAATAAAAATAATATCAGTAGTGATGCTGCTGGTGATGATGATGATGGTCGTAGCTAAGAGCACCAAAAGCCTAGAAGATCAAGTAGGGTGGTGAAAGGGAGAGTATAGTAGTCTCTTCGGCGAGGCGATGGAGCTGCATGAAAATGAAGAGGACACACTTACTCCTACTTTCTATATTTATTCGCTGACGACGGGGTTGATCTTGTGGTGTGATGGTCGGCTTTGCTGCTCTATATGGGCTCCGCCGCTTGCTTGCATAAAAAGCACAAAGAATTTTGTAAGGACGAGAGGGAAATAAAATTGTTCAGAAATGTAGACACGCAACCTAATAAAATATGTGGGGGTAGGTACACGTCGGGTATGGGCACAAAACGGGAAGAATTCTTTTTTGTATTCCGTTTTCTCTCCACTCTCCTTTCCTTTCTTGTCGGTATTTATGTCAGGTGTCTACGTGATGGAATGTGATATCACCATTTTTTCTCTCTTACGTTTTTTGTCGTTCACTTTCTACGGTAAAAACCGCAAAACAGTAAAAGAAAAATCCGGAAAAGAAAGTACACGTCTTTATTTTCGGCAATTGAAGTCGTGTCCTTCTTGTTAGATAAAAACACGACACGGTGCGTCGGGAACAAAATTGATTTTGTATGCACTGTTGCTCACTTTCTTTTAAATATTTCCTGGTATAGTTTTACTGTGGTAGGAAGAAACTTTCCAAAAATTTGGAAACTCACGAGACTTGCTGGAAAAGGGTGGATTGTATAAAAGAAAGTAAAATCAGTCTTATCTTCACGACGTGCCGGCTGCCGCCTTGGGCAATCTTTCTGGCAATAATTTTTGCCTTTGTAATGAAAAATGTTAAAAATTGTTTTCCTAGTAGTAGTTTTATTACTGGAAAGAATAATACGTTGCAACCGTTACTGAAGAAAAACAATGTAATTCCCAGGAAGTGGAAAAAAGAACGGATGGAAAGTAGAAAGAATTGTGCGTTTTAAAAAGTATAATCCTTTCCGTCTGTCTGTGATATTTGCTGTTGCAGAGGATTCCGCTCAGCAGCCCTCTATCTCGAGTGACGGTGGTGAGATGTGGAGTGGTGAGAGTCACTTTGTAAAATGAAAGCAGGCTTTTCCTCCACCATCTCTCTCGCCCTGTGAGAAAGAAAGAGCTCCACCGCTGCGGACACCACCAGAAAGGCAAGAGTGGTGAGAGTCACTTTGTAAAATGAAAGCAGGCTTTTCCTCCACCATCTCTCTCGCCCTGTGAGAAAGAAAGAGCTCCACCGCTGCGGACACCACCAAAAAGGCAGAAGACTGCGTTGGACTGGTTTTAAGCTAGCTTGAAGGAAAAGTGAATGGGGTATGGGCGGAATGGAGTGAATACTGTTACATACTCCAGTTTACTCCGTGAAATTTACTTTTTTTGTTACTGCAACACCAAATGGCGAATGTATACGCTTTATTTTCTTGTATTACTGCACCAGTAAACTGTAACAAAGGAGTCATGTTGATCTTACTTCTAAAATGACCGAGTATTTAAGAGAAACAATGATAATAAACAGAGAACTCTGTTGGAACATCAGTAGACAGGTTAATATTAGCACCTAAAGTAAAACAAATAGAAGTACAACGCTTGTAAATAGGTATTCCAATGACGAATGGCTACGGCGATGAAGGTAAAACAAAAGATACACCAGGGTTTAAGGAACGTAATAATAATTAGTTGTTCTTTGTTAAATGAAATGAGAAATAGAATTGAAACTTTTAAATAACTCTTTGAAGTGAGACTACTGGTGCACATTTCGCAGTGACCCGGAAATCTAGTAAGGGTTGATATGGTGACTATAACAAGTTGCGCTGCCATGTGAGTAAATAAGAGATTATGGGGCGTACGCCGTGACAGACAGGGGGCCTTCAGAAGATTC
>JAHZNB010001596.1:0-31009 GCA_027744295.1 Callyntrura guangdongensis
TGGTAAATATGGAAATTACTCCGATCCAGGTTTTGCGTTCGGCGACAGGTAAGTACAAAAAATAAGTTTTTAAGACTTTCTTACCACTTGTTTATATCGTCCGCGTCACACTACAATTGCATGGAAGATGAACTTATTGTAAATCACATGCACTATGCACTGAAAGTTTACGAAAATGTGCAAAAGTGCATTCTAGACACTATCGTGTCACTTGTTGAAAGAATAATTAAAAATATAGAGTAACAGAGTAAGTAGAATCAATTTAGGACTCACATTGTTCACACGAGCAGTTGTGCATTTACACCAAAGATGGGATACCTACAACCTTGCGAGCGATCAGATGGTCTGTTGTGTTGACTTATGGTCTACACAAGATCAAGGCAAGGTTTTTCTCTTCAACCCAATCTCTTTTCCAAACTCGCAGCAGGTATTCAACACTTTTTACCACTAACGTGCTACTGCGGCAGACCAAGAGAAAACGACTCATTAATGGATAAACATTGAGCTAATTTTTCCGCAATATAGGTGATTCGCAAAAAACAAAATAATATCTACTATGTAGAACCTTACGGGTAATAAAAGCAGAACAATACGATACGAACCAACAATACGAAAAATGGCATCTAATTAGCTTTCACTCTTCACATTTGATAGTTACTTGCTAGTGTTGTTACTCCGTAATATATTATGTAAACGTATTTACATTTAAAAAAAAGTATGCTGTAAGTGATATAATTTAATATGAACACACAAGCCGCAAACAAATCGATTCCATTCTCTAAATTTTAAGTATATATCGCGTATTTTTATTTTAAACATGCGACCGGCGGCCACACTTTTTATCCCTTCTAATTTTCAAGTGTGACTGCGTTTCAAGGCATCCGAACTACTTCTTAACGCTTTAACCAATTTTCCTGTGGCACAGGCATACCTCCTGACACCCTTGGCTCCATCGTAGCAAAAATCCAGCCTTCTAACTTTAACTATTCTCGAGATAATTAACTTGTTTTCATGCTAATTGTCCATTTTTCTCATCACATCGTCGTGTCGTTGGGTTTGTTAATTTTTTTGTTATCATGCAATTTGCTTATACGTTGCGTTGTGAGTGGACTTTGTTAGTATTTTTTCCTTTGTTTACGTTGTGCATTACCACTTGCACGCACTAACACCTTTAAAATATTTTTAACCGTCACTAATCTGGTAATTTTTTTTACCCATTTTTAGCCGAAAAATCCAAATTTGGCTCTTTTTCAAATAGTGAGGTTTTCTGTGATATTAATTATACGAGAAAAGGTGTTTTCTTACGACTACATGCGTTTGCATGTTACGGGTTATCTGGTAATTTATATTTATCAGTCTCAAGTTGTTTCTGCTTTTACGTGACCACCACCCAAGTAATAAGCACATGCAAGAGAATAATGCATTTCTTATTACAACAACCTATGTTCACGTCGATTTGAGTTTGAGATAATCATAATTACGCTACTACAAATTTCCGATAAGCAAATTTTAACGAGGAATTGAAGGGACACCACTAATATTTCAAACGTCATCATAATACTTGCTGTACTAGCTATAGAATGGTACGCGTCAGAAAATGATGCAGTTGCCCTTATGTCGAATAATAAGATATCATTTAGCCCCGTACCCCGTGTCGCAATGAAAAAACGGGAAAATGAATGTCTCGTCACATCTGGATTTTGGATGTGTGATCAGAACTTCAATCTTTCTTGTCATACTACTTAAAACTCAATTTTTAATATACACAAACTTTATTTGTTTGCTGAAATCTTCCTACATGTTCATAATCCTTGTCATTACTATAATGATAAAAGGATTTCTTTATAAAGACAGTTAGCTACCTATTTATATTCTTCAGATTTATTGAATTGACGTCACTATCGTGCTGTACAATATGCGAATGTAAAACCTTCCTTTCATTTTCCTTCTTCGTTCACACTTGGATCTAGATCCTTTTCTCTGTGCTCTTCACCCTATTCTTGGAACGGTTTTCACAACACCCCAATCTCTCCCAACAACAACCCTTTCCAGCTAGCTCTCTGATCCGATCATTAAGTCTTATGTAACGAGCTAGTTTCATTTCTTATTACTTTGGATTATATTACTCATCTTCATTCCTGAGCGCTTTCTCTGTTGACTATGTACAGTTTCTTCTTGGTAATTGCACATTTTAAATGTTACGCAGTCAGTTGTAGAAACGCTCCGGTTCTAAACCAGTTTGTTTAGACTTTGCTCAAGTGAGCAGATACAAGGTGGCAACCGTAGTGCTGCTGGTGTAATGTGGAACAAGGAGCAATTCAGTTTAGTTATAACACTTTATATAAATAGCTATCAAAAGTAATGTTCAATCGGCTCCCCCTAAAACCCCCAAAACCTTTCTCCTCCTCTTCTCTCTTTACTCCTCAACAGCAGGACACTTACCTCTATCAACTATACATACTAAAACGATATAACTGGTCTCGCTCATATGCAACTTATATATATCCCTTCATTTCCTGACTTATCACTACGATTTACTAACAACAGCAACGGTTGGTTAAATTTTCACTTGATACTTTCACTTCTTCTATTGTAATAGCATTGTTTTTTTCATTGGCAATCTAAATTCTTTTGGTTGTCTCCGCGTGATGTGGAAACGGAAAGTATACGCTATGATGACTCGTATTTTCAACATAAAATCCTTTCGTATAGAAAATAGGATGAAAGCTGTTGGTAGGAATATATATAATTGCCTTTTTTGTATTGATCTTTCATTCCATTCAGCATAATATTATTCTTTTTACATCTCATTAAGCTCATTCATATCCTATCTCATGACCTGTGTGACTCATTTTTTCTCAATTTTTACATCTGTGTTTTGCTAAAAAGTGTTCTTAAAGTTTATTACGTTCAACAACATCTCTAGAAACAACAGCATAAAATAAAATGGGCACTTGTACAGGTATCAAAATGTTTAATTATATGCGTCTAGCACCATTTCAGAAAATAACAAAACACTCTCGCGTGAAAGTAAAAAGAATAACCATGATGAAGCAGAATTTTTACAGTTAATAATCTGGTTAGGGCTGAGCAAAGCGAGCGAAGCTTTTTACATCTCCACATACACCGATCTCGAGTCCCAATCTACAATTTTTGCTTGCTACTCTACTTCTCCTACAATTAGTTTACTCACTTGATTAAACGCACTAGTAGATACTAGATACCTTTCTTCTTTTTCTCTCGCTGTTCTTTCGCACACTACAGCGCAATCATCAAAAATACAATAATCCTTTCGTTAAAACGTATATCACCATTTTGTCTATTTACTCAGTCATAGTTCAGCCAGTTTTAGAGCTCTTTGCTTATAATTTGATGCATCAGTAAATAGCTGAAAGCAGAAAATGGTGCGAAGAAATCAGCAGCAGCATGTCTCTATCTGTACTAATCTTTCACCATCTGGCTGCTTCGAAACTTCTGAGTCAAGTAGGAACTCTGGATTCTTTTTTTTTCATCTTTAAAATCAACTTGAGAATATTACATTTTCATTCTATAATAAAATAACACGCCATTTGCGATTTGCTAGAAAGTCTTACGAAATGCAATTACTTCTATGCTTTCTTTTTCTCCTTTCCATTGTCTTTACTTACCCTTCATTTTCTCCTTTGATTTCATTTTTTTTTAAATCACGGAATCCATTATTATCCTTATTCACACAAAATTCACATTTTCTTAGCGTTTCCCAGTTGCCAGTCTAATACAATATAAATGTACGATATGTCGTTTTGTAAAATGAAGTCAGAATTAGAACAGAGTACTACTACTATACCATCAAGTCCTATTAATTTCAATGTGTACGTTTCGCAGCAGGCAAAAGATTATTTTTTTTGCTTCATAATACTTGGAATAATAGCTCTATGCTTTCTCATGTAATAATGAATATAACTTGTACTTTCATGAGCGTTAAAAAAATGTTAACTGTTTGTTCACTCTACCTACATGCCATTCTGCTTCAAAATGAACCAAGAGAAATCAGTCAATAGCAAATTGAAAATCGCACGTTTCAACATGAATGCTCAACGTTTGTAGTCAATGTAGATATGAGAATATGGACGTAATATATAATTTCAGAGTCGAAGGATGGCTTCTAGTTGCTCAAGTGTATTTACATATATCTGGAGAGTGGGATTTTAAATATGAATTTATGCTGCTGCTCTGATAGGGTAGGAACTACGTCAAATACTGGTTTTATTCCAGCTTGTGGGGTATTCTCAAACGAGAAAAACTGTAGCTTTTTAGAATTTTAGAAACAGATATGTGAGCAAGCTGCTTTTTCCCAAACAGATATATCAAATACTTAAGTGCTATTACATGTATTTAGTCACATATGTGGAAATGATATACACACACGCCTACTTAAAATGCTCGAAGACACTGTGAAAAGGGAAGTCAAGCGGGCACATTTAATATTAAGAAAAAATGAAAGAAAGTATGATATTACGAGCATGTACACAAAATGAGGAAAAGTGGCAATATCTTTCAGTTCAAGACCCTTTTCGTCTTCTCATGGTTCACTTGATAATATTCCCTGTGAATACTATCGTCATGTGCGTGTAGTACTCATACACATACGTAAAAATAAAACTTGATCTGTAATCCACCCAAGTGACTAAGCACACTGCTAAATAGTACGCATCGATGCACTTTTTGAGTAGTTATTATGAACACATGTGATGCTGGTACAATATAAATCTAGATTACTTATGAAAATACACACACACATCAAAATACCAACGGAAGAGAATTTCTCCTTTCAGTAAGAGTAGTCGTTGTTAAAAGGCATTTTACAGTAAAAAGCTGTCATAATATGTATTTTCTCAAACTATTGTCATACATTTCTTTGTTATGGAACAAAGTTGTAAGTTTTTGTTTTACTTTATTACTTGCGTCAATATCAATGTGCCTGCGTACAAACTCCAACGTAGCAATAATTATTAATGAACCAGTTCAAACTAGAGACTGATATGTGATGAACTTGTGTATTGAAACGTTGTAGTTAACAGACATGATGTTCCAACTTGGTAGCAGGATTTTCCTTTCGATTTACTGAAGCTTAAATAAAATGCAAATAATTTAAGTGGTGGAATGTCGAGAGACCATCATGTTTCAAGAAGTGTATTTTTCCTTCCACAGAACAATTCACATGATTTCATCTTTTGTTTTTTTTAAACCTATTCAGCATTTTTAATTGTCCTAATGTGCTTTCACCGTGTTTCAAATTTTTCATCTCGTTCCTGTAATTTCTTCCCCTGTGTTTGAAATCTAATTGCCTTTCCCTCGTATACACGATCAATGTGGTAATTTGATAATTTTGTGTTGTCACTTTAGACGAGGTTGAAACATGGGATATTCCAGGAACTTTTACTTACGTATAGACAACTTAATGCTTCCATGTAATGAGGATCGCATTAAAGGCATGACACATTCGACGAAAACTTAATCCGTTAGAAATTAGGAAGTACATGTAAAATGAAATGTCAGCTTTATTTAACAGACTTCCCGACTCCGAATCCATCTATCAAACTTTGTAAAAATCTCATTATTACATTATCAGTTGACAATAATCACATTATTCTCATTAACAAATCGTCGCTTACCCGTGTTAATCCGCCATCGTTTCGTGAGATATTCCAACTGCATATTTTACACCTTACATTTATTGTTAGTTGGCGGCAATTACACATGCTTGAACGTCAGTTACATTTTGATACAAATTGTAACAGTAAATTCACTACCATAAGATTTGAAGTAACAGTCATCAGATTTTCATGTATCGCGGATTCGCGGGTAGGAAAGTAGAATTCAATAATTATGTTTAATGGGATTTAGAAATGTTGTTGCGAATGTTTCATTTTCTATTTTACTTTGATTTTCATTCAGCAATTTTCATCTATCGCGGGTAGGAAAGTAGAATTCAATAATTATGTTTAATGGGATTTAGAAATGTTGTTGCGAATGTTTCATTTTCTATTTTACTTTGATTTTCATTCAGCCGTTTATGTAATTTATTTTACATACTAAAATGAGTCAACACGCTCTGCTTTCTCTGATGAAGTTTGCTGCCTACATTCAAAAAAGTTTGATTATCATGGTAAAGTTGATGCAAAGTGGTTAGGACGTTATAAAATGTGAAGAGTTAAGTTATTTGATAAGTTGCGTTATTAAAGAATAGATCCTTTGCAACTAACCAATATTCTCCGTGTATTTTTAGATTCACCATAATATACACCTTAATTTTTCTACTTATCTAGACAAGCTTTACGTGATATAGAAATGAAAAAATGATTGCATGGTCCTAAAAACATGACTCACTTGCGAAAAAATATTCTGTAAAACAGTGGCATTTATAATTTTTGATATTACATAAGTCATCAATCAACATCATAGCCTCAAGACAATGCTGCATGAACCTCATGCGATATATACATATCATTCGTAGTTTGACCATAGATTCTAAGTTTCAATTAAATCATCTCGATTTTCACCGCTAACTATGAATCATTTTGTAAACTTTTTGAAACGCTTACAGCGTTCAACACAACAAAATCATTTCTTCTCTGAACTTTCTTTTCCCGTAATATATGTCGTCGTCAGAAAACTCAGTTTCTCCCAGTCAGTAAAATTTGCACCCTATTTGGTGTAAAAGCCGTGGTTCATATGTCTAGTTCAAAGATTTGTTTGTTTTTTTCGCTATGGGCGGGCATGTGCCATTCTCAAGGAAGTTGTTTTGTTTTCTGCTCTATAAAATAAGGTAAACCATGTAAAATACAAATTATTCGTACATCTCGTCAGCACTTGTAGTTGTAGGCACTGCTTATTATTATAATCATGTGTAGTTTAGTTTCTAGATGGATTATAAGTACTTTATAAGCAATAGCATCATTAAGAATGCATTAGAGCTCTCGTCTTCTCTAAAAGGTTGGGCTATCCGGGTAAACATAATATTAATGTGCGTAATAGGCAGTTTTGTGAATATAATATACCAATATATTGTTTCCTCTCCACTCTGAGGCACAATAAGACAGCAGTATACTATTAACAAATTTTTTACTTCTTACATCACCCAGCCCTGCTGCTCGTCGAATCGACTATATGCCATTTTCCCTAAAAAAAATTCTTCAATATTTAGCGATACCACTGTTCATGCAAATAACCCAATTCTCCAGTGAAATTACTCATGTTAGCCTCTCACTTGATCGTATTTAAATAGCACGTATGGTGTTTTTTTACATGATACCATTGTGTTGCTCTCTTTTTTGATCGCAATGGCATTATTATTATTACTACCCTTCCCAACATTACTACATTAATGTACACAATGATTTCCTAACATACCTTTATCCTAGGGTATTAAAAATATATTTAACTGGCTTTTGTCAAGAAAGGGTGTCCGACTCCTTGTACAATAAAACAAGCAGTTTCGGATAATATGCACATAACAATATTTATCTACGTCATATTTTATAAATAAATGAATTCCCCTTAAGTACTAGTTCAGCTTAGACTGTTTTGTAAGTTGCTGAATACACGAATAAGTTCACCAAAAAGAAAGGGAAAAGTTACAATATATTTTTTTCTCTTCATATTAACAAGCAAAAGTATAATAAGTATACATGTTAAAACATAAAAAAATATTGGATCCATTTCCTCTCTCCTGGCTTCCCCTTCTATTTTATTATGCATTGTATTATGTACATCCTTTACCCGTTATTATATGTATTTCGTTGTTTATTTATTATACCTGTGTGCTTTACTTACATATTACTCATTTGTATTTGTCCATTTTTTGAAGCAGTAGAGCTGTAGTAGTGGTAGCCGACCGTGGATTTACACAAAATAGTTACATGGAATAATGATACTAAATGACCAAATATAAACACAACACGGGCCAAAAGTGATTATAATAACCAATATAGCATGATATATGCATATTATGGCTACGATACAGGAAGAACTATTATAAGTTCTACTTTTTGGAATAATATTTGGTACACTTGAATTACAAGTTTCATTTTGTTATTATTATTTCTATATTACATATATGATTATGTTTGTGTATGTTCAAATAAAAGTGTATAGAATTATGCTGCGCAGAGAAGAATCGAGAATTTGAGAAGCATTACAGTATTTTATTATATGATATTTGAGTTTTCTCTTCTGGACTTTTCTTTCTGTGTTGATAACGGAACCTCGCTAATTTCAGTGAAAATTATTATAAAAATATATTAATAAGAATATACTATGCCGAATATGTGTAGATGTGACGTAAACGAATTACTAGTACTTGTGCGCCGTGCGTTATGAAGTATCATTATTTTGTAGACACTACATTCTATAATATAATATGTAAAGTGCAAAAAGAAATGTATAACTAGATAAAACTCTTTGTATAAATGGGTTAGATCAATTATTACTTGGGTGGATTTTTGTTCAATTATACTTGAATCTTTAATGGTTTCGTGATACTTTGCATACATTATATAGATAACATATTGTGTACTTTATATGAAAAGAGGTCTAATATTGACTATGATATGAAAATAGAAACATTATTGCCAATAGCATACAACAACATGGCTAACTTGAAAAGGTTGGGAGCATTACGAACGGTAATGTGTGTATAAATAATGTCGTTGTAAACTTGCATTTTAGTGGAATATAAGAAAACTGCTTGAAATAAGGTTCCAAGAGGAAGAACGCATAAACTCATACAAATCTAGCCTATTTTGTGAACTGACAGTTTAACACCAAAATGGAGCTTTTTAACTATTTAATGGTGGCAAAACCTTTAAAATCTTAGCAGGGTTAAAACCTGGACGTCTACATTTGGTTTGAAATATGAGAGATGTAGATGACATGCCATGCGTTAAGCAATGCATTGACAAGAAAATTCCCTCCTGATGCGTCAGTTACGTCACAGGTACACCTATACCAGAGAAAAATTATTAATCACTTCAACCACAATGACAAACCTTGGGGGAAGGGAGAAAAGAGAGAGAGAAAAAGGAAAGTGTGTGAGTATGAGTGCGTGTGTGTGCATCGAAAACCTTATTTTTACATTTTTAAAAATAGAGAAAAAAACAGGGAAAAAAGTGTATTGTACAACGAGGTACTAAAAAGTACATGAGATAGTTGGCTAGAATTTTAAAAATTCATTTTTTCTGAACCTCCAACGAGGAAATCGATAAATCAATATGTAGACTTTATAATGAATTATTAATTTTATAGTTTAGAGAGGAGGTTTTCCAAAAGTATAAAAAAGGGTGAACGGATTAAAGCAAGACATGTAATACCTACACGTTGTACTTATTTACTACTGCATGGAGCATGATGTACGCCAACAAAGTTACAGCAACCTTAAAAGGTAGAAACGAAACAAACAAGTCATCCAAAAACAAGTATTTTTGGTGATATGTGATTGTGTGTGTGTGTGTTCCTTTTTTATTACTTACATGTATTACTACACTTTACTAGTACACCCTGTCATTTTTATTCTTTCTCGGCAGCAAGCGTCCATTTCATGTTTCATCCGCGTTTTCTCAAATCACTCCAGGAAGTAGACAAATATTGTAGTTTGGTAGAAGAATTCATTCTTTGTTTTGCGTGATGAACAGAAAGGCCCCATGTCGTAGTCAAAGCTAGGTGACGTAATACCATACAGTTGTGATAAAAACTATCTTTGTTTCCGCTGTCAAAAGAGATGTAACTTATCATGTCAGTCATGGGACTGCAACTTGCAAGTAAATGGGATGAAGTAGTTGCAGGTGCAAAGAAAGTAAGCATGCATACAGTGAAAGTCTTTGTAAGATGTAGAAAATGATAGAAAATCGTGAGAAATGTGTGGATTTGCGTCAGATTCAGATCAGTATGGAGATTCATCTTCCAAGTTCATGAATCAGTGAATGGGGCAATGTAGGATTTACCGTATTCCGCATTGATAAAATAATACTTATTTTTTAAGATTGAAAAATTGAAAACAGATATTGATATTATTTTGTACAAGCTATCAATAGAGCTAGAATACTTGCTAATTATTACCTATACCGAATGTGTTACAACCACTGCGTCTCCTTCTATAACAAGTAATGCAAAAGCATTTAATGTTTTAAACCCTTCTGTGGTTTGCTACTCCTCCCCATCAGTCTGACACCATGTACTTAAGTACTAACGTGTCAAGTTACGCACTAGCATGATGCCTAATAATCTCTACTAAAATCCCTGTGCTAATTTTATGCAGGTCTTTGATGGATTTTGGTTGGACACACAATATTATTAGGTGTATGTTTTCAAAATAATTTTTATTCTGTTACATTCTCGCTTTCACCAAATATCTTATCACCTCGACATAAACGTTGGTACAAAAGTCAACTATCTAACAACACAGCATACAAAAAATCTGGCTTCCCAGTTAAACTGCCTGTAACATCATCATATATTATTTTCTCAACTCGCCACGAATTCTCACTCCTTTTACCTCCATACATGCACATTATAGAAATATCGGAGTAAGTTTCATCAAATTGTAAACATAAACACGCTTGTCTCTCTGAAGCTGCTGAAACCTCTATGCAGCGTGCCTAATGCGTTACATCAACGAGGTGTTCAAATGAATATTTCGTTGCGACTTGACTTCTCTATGTATACGGCCATACCTACTCTAAATGCGGCTCTTCCAAGAACTGCTGAATCCATGTGCTTCGCTTGGTTTTAATACAACAACAACGGATAGACCCCAAACACCTCAAAGCTCTCACGATGTACATAATAATACCAGAGCGTATATGTGGCGTGCATGTGTGGATATTTGTTGTGCATAGTAGCAGGAATGCATTATTACATATCTTCCCTCTGTATTTTTATGTAACACCACCACGGTGCCTGCAGGAGAGGAAAAGCTTTGCTCACTTGTTCGCGTGTGCTCATCAGACAGTATGACTCAGTATCTTTCTGTCAGTTGGACTTTATCCGTCTGACAGAGCAGAGGTGCGTCTGTAGGCAACTTGTGTGCTGTATTATTGTACGTACGTCGTGTGTTTTGGATATAACAAAACGCACGTTTTCTCACAGCTCAATGGTTAGGGAATAAGCTCCTGAACGTGTTCTAGTTCAATGAAAACATTCATACTATCACGTAATAAAAAGTGCATTTAAAGTGAAAACTGAGACAAAAAATGCTTGTTTTTAACGTGTGCGCTTTTGTGTGACAATAGTATTCACTATGTGACATTGAATATTTTCTGTGTGTGTTGTTACAGCTCCGGCTTCATGCAAGCGAGTCGCTGCTACTTTGTCAAAACAGAAACAATTAAACTTGGCTGGTTTTGGTGGGAGGACAAATAGTTTGTCAGCCAGTATTTTTTCCAAAGCGGCGGAGTCATCTGCAGCCACTGCTAAGATGTCGCAAACGTCACGTGGTTCTGGAGGAACATCAGGTTCTAACCAAGGAAGCCGTGACGGGCATGGGGGTGGGGGCAGTAATGAAAGTGGAAACTCAGGGCATAGAAATGGGCCTAATCCAGCAGACTTTATGAGTACATCAAATCAGGGGTCAGAACCTGGGTCACCCATTAATTCAAATGGACATTTGTTAAATCATCCCCTTCTACAAGGGCATCACTTGAATTCTCTGTTAAACGCCAGTAATTCTACTACGTCATCATCGGCTGCAGCAGCAGCAGCCCATGCTCACGCTCTTGCTACTCTTCATCGACGAAAACGAAGAAAGATGTCAACTCCAGAAAGAACCCCCAGCCCACCCGAAGATGATCTCGACGACCACTCAAGCAATCAGTTGGAAATTGACAGCCAGAATGGTGACTGGAACAATGATCACTCACCCAGATCGATGACAGCAGATCGCGCATCAGCGTCCGGGGATCCGTCTGGTAACCACTCTGGCAGAGAAGCCTCAGGTGTTGGAATCTCGATGAGTCTCAGCAGCACACCCACACCTGCTAACACACCATCTCTGTCTGCAGCAGCCGCCGCGGCAGCCACTGTTGGAATGTCTATGGCTGGCGGAGGCTCTCTCGGTTCTACCGCAGCTTCCTCTTTGGTAAGCTCAATGGGACCTGCTTTCCTCAATCTACATGCAGCCGCGGCAGCAGCCGCCGCTGTGGCAAATGCAAATTCAACTGCTGGAGGATCTGGATCTGCTGGTGGAGGTGGAAATGGAGGAAATAACCCTCCATCCACCTCATCATCGCTTGCCAGTGACATGGACCTGAAACCTGGCATTGTCGAAATGATCCGTGAGGAGGAACGGGTAAGCTTTTATTTTTTTATCCATTTTCCTTTCACTTTTCACACACACGGGTTTCGTTAATTTTAATTAAACATCTCTGCTTCTGGCAAACACTGGAAAAACAGAAAAGTTTATCATCTTTTATCAGGTAAACCAAGGAAATCGAATATAAACGCTAGTCCATAAGGACAAACTGGAACAAGTATGAGTTGTGTATGTGTGCGAGAGAGAAAACTACATCAACGCTAATGAACATGTATATGCATACTGACAGATATACCGATTTTATAGCAAACAGATCTCCTCCACCCAATACTGAACTCTTAACAAAGTTACCTTCATGGACTTGGAAATTCTTGGCAGGCCATAAGCAGTAGTAGCAGTAGTATAGGTAATTCCATTTATCGTCTAATTTAGCATGCCTGGAAACTAGAATTTTCCTCATCTTTTTCTTGTCGAATACGTGCAGTGCAAGATAAGATGCCCAAAAATACGGGCTAATTCTATCAGCCGATTAGGGTGTTCTCTCTAGGACTACGTGTGCCGTGCTGTGCAAAGAAAACACACACTGACAGTTAAACAGATTAAAGTTGAGAGAATATTATCAACATTGTATAAAGCTGCCGTGCGCGCATCCTACACAGTTTTTGTGTTTTGTTTCTCATCTCGATGTAGGTGGCATAATGTGTGCATATGTTTCTACACAAATAGTTTAGATGACGAGTGCTTTTACGATGGTCGTTTTTCTCCAATGGTACAAGAAAAGTCTGTATTTTTCTATAACATTCCAAATGAGTTAAACGATAGATATTAAGCAAACGCTAAATAAATTTCAGTCAAAACATCTCAGAATTTTAGGTTGGTGAATTAGAAACGAAAAACTGGATAGGTACATGTTTTGAAGAATTTCATTATTAGTACGCGCTGCTCCATGGATCAGTTGGAGGAGCTGAACTACAATCAGTTCTAGTATATTTTCTCCGAAAAACAAATATTCCTTCCCATGCATGATTTACATTTCTGGTCTCAAATGATGCGAATTAAATGTTCTTTATGATGATGAAAAATTCCGTGGCTCATGTCAAAAACAGAAGTATGAAGATGAGGTCCATGGTCTGCACACAAAAAATGGAAGAACATTAGACTCTACCGTACATATTATGTACGAATGCCCGTACACACAAACGCTCATAAATGATTTCACAAGGTTATCGTCTTCACATTCTCCCATCTAGATCTTAGAGTCTGGGAGCAAGAATCATTTATACTTAATTAGTTAACATTAACAACAATGCCTTATACAAATTTGTGCGTGTACATATGCACATTTTTTGTTGGACTGGGTACAATGAGCGGGTATGTATGCACCGAGGCAAAACAGCCTTTCACCTTACGTGGTTTGATCAAAATATGAAATTCTTTTGGTTTTATCGATCATTGGATTTGTAAATATTTCTGTAGTGGTAATACTGTGGCCCCATGCAAAATATGCTAATATCTTGTAGCAGTCGCAGTTCGCCAGGTCTTGTCACTTCAAACCTGCAAATTTAAAGGAAAACGTAGAATACACTGTTAAAATGAAAATGATAAAATCGAGGTTAGAGAAATTGCCTGTGCAGTTTCATTAGAAGTGCTCTAGTGCTGACACCAGAAACACTGCGTACTTTCATTTTGTGAGACAGGGTTTGAGCCTAAAACAATTCTGAAAGCTTCCGTGGAACAGACATATATACAGGCAAGTTGAGAGGCAAACAAAAACTGAGCAGCACAAGGAAGACGGATATTATTAATAAAGTCTATTTTATATAAAGCAGTTGTCACACACAATTCTTCCCATCCTTCCTTTCCCACTTCACAAATAATTCATGCAATATATGAAATACACACCACACACACACACACATGGTGCTTGCGCCGTCTTCGTCGTCGTACTCGTCGCCGGGCATTTCTCTACTACAACATACTTTTGGAGTAATATAATATGGTAGTAGAATGTTTTTGTTTTGGATTTCATTAACAATTCATATTGGTGAATGAATTTTTCCCCTTGAAATATTTAAATGGTAGTTGTACTTGCCTTCCTTGTGTACAATATATGTATAATATATTTTTGTAGCAAAATTATATTCAAAACAATATGTGCTTAAAACACTCCGAGACTACAAACACATGAGCTTAAATAAGTACGTGAGAAAGCAGAGGGAAAAAGAGAGCATGTTTGAGAGAGACAGAAAGCGAGAAATACAAAGGTTTGCCTTCTCCCTGATACACCTTTAGAAAGGCACATTCCAGTGAGTAATATAGGTAATATGTATGTACACAAGAAGATATCAACTCACCAAGAGTTCTTTTTGATAAGTACCTTAACGCTTATTCAAGACAGATATATTTCTTTACTGTGTAGGATGAAATTTTTGTTACATGTACTTATACCGGCTTGAGATGAACATCGAACTGCTTTCCTCCAACCAAGCTTGTGCATAATAAATAATAAATGTATTATAGAAAGTGAAAAAGCAGTTATAATAAAGAAAAAGCACACTAGGCTGGAGTAGGAGAACGAAAAAAAAACATGTACAGCGAGCAGTAGCGCCTCGTAAAACCCCAAGAACCACTTTGTGCCCTTTGATCAACCTCATTAAAATATAAATACAAAGCATTTCATATTAATCTTTTTTCTACCTTTTATAACTACTCACATCCACAGGGAAATTAACGAAAAATGTTGAATATTTTAGGATATTCGCAAAAAGAAATTAATATTGTAGGCAAGAAGAGAGAGAGAGAGAGGTTGAGAAAAAATGTTTAACTGGTTTCTATATTGGATTTAATAAATTAACCAATATATTCTCTTTCCAATGGGAAAGAGACAGGTGAGCTAGAACTAGTAGAAAAAATACTAAATTTCGTGGACATTCTCTAGACCGTGTATGTTGACAGTAAAATTGTAAGCAACGCCTGGGCCAAAATTTTATTATAATAATAATAGTGTCTTGTATATTTTAATGAATGATTAATGAACTTTGCCGAAACTGCTCCTGGAAAGAGTCGATTCACTCACCCACCACTGTACCGTGTGGGGTTCTCCTTGTAGTTAGCAAGACTTTCTCAAAATCGATTACTACTTACAACTTTGCAGCACAACCGCTATAAAGAGATCATAACGGCATAATACGCGTTATCTGTGAAAGTAACAACGCAAGCGGGGACATTGAAACCGAAAGCAGAGAAGCTGTTGTGTGATGAGAAGGCAAAGATGCCTCCATGTGGTTGGTAGGTAAAAGGCTGACGTTTTGTGCTGCTGATGATGATGGGATTTGATGAGTTCTAAAAACAATACTTTGCTGCGTTGATCACACCATAAGAAAAATGGGTTTGGTCGTTCAGATAAAATTCTCAATAACACTATTTCCATCTACGACTACACAAGCTTGATTTTCCTACAAGATGCCTGAACGAACACACACACACACCACACACATGTCTGTACAAAACTCAACTCGTGCGCTACTTTTAGTTTCTTCTTTAACATCTTACTACCCCCACTACCGGCGACATAAGCCGTAATAATATCAAATGACGATCTAAAATTATTATAACAACCATGAGCGATAGTATAAAGCATCACATTCCCATCAAATATTGCTTCCATTTTCTGGTGAATGCCGGCAGCAGCAGCCGCCACACAAAAACACCACTTTCTCCTCTTCTCTCTCCGCTTCCTTGTTCTCATTCACTACTACCATTTCAGATTGTCTGCTTGTTTGTATAGCAAGTGAAGTGTGTACACCGCGCCACTGCTACACGAATTTGCTGTTCTAATACCGCCACTGGTACTACTACTACAACAGTGCCCAAACAACACTTACTATAACGCACACACACTTTGATGGAAAGAATGCACAAAAAGTTTTCTAAATATCTCTAATATCCACAGCTATCCCCTCAAAGTTTATGATTAAAATTCCATGTTTTTATGAGAATAATTAAAGTATATGTCCACCATAAAATAGGTTGAATTGCTGTTGCTAAATTACTCTCATAAAATTGAACGACTCTGTGAGTATTAGTGTGATATAATATATTGTTGGGAAATGTGTAGTATAAAAGTATGCATGCAGAATATGCGGCTATTTGGATATAATGTTGTATATTATAAAATGCATATATTTTTCGAGATATTATGTTTATCACACAAACATCTCGGCAATTACATATTGTACCTAACTAAATATTGTATCGACTCACATGCTTCATGCTTGTTTACAAACACGCGGAGGTAGGCTGTATATATCTTTTTGGATTAGTATACACATTACATACCTACGCATCCATCAAAACTTTTAAAAAACCTACAACATTAAGTGTGTATTATACTTTTTCGCTGCTGCTCTGATTATGAAAGTCTTTATATGACGCTACCTCATGGACACACATTAGTTTTCTCCACAAAAATACGCTACATTGGCTATACTACAACAAGTGGAACATTTTTTTTGTTGCTCGCTGCATATTTTATAATATATTTTAATGACTTAATAACACCGTAGGTATATCCTGAGATAGTATACGTGTTCAAATCGCAAAAAAAATTCACGTACTTTACAATGCTGAAAAAGGGGGGAAATGATAAAGCTACTCAAAATTGACGGTTTTCCTGCTTTTACCATACGTTTTTTGCATGTTAAAGTCATCGAGAGAAACGCTCTTATCGGAACGTGTACCTACATGATATAAAGAACAAAGAGCTTGTAGTGGAGCAACAGAGAGAGAGGAGAGAGAGAGAGAGATGGATAAGGGGGTAAAGTGGTAATAGAAGTACAGGAAAAAGAAGTAGCAGGTAATCGTATATAAAATTTTGTCCATGCAATGTTAATGGCAGTATCACATGAGAGATCTATCCCTTCAACAACAGCAGCAAAAACACTATCAACCAAGAATTGTCTAGTGTATCGCCATTCGAGCCACTCTAAAAATCGTCTAATTCCTTCCAGCAACCGAAGCTATTACCCGCGCGCCTATATATTGTAGATGGTTAGCTATCACTGATGTTATATGTGTGTGTGTGTGATGCTACCGTCAACTATTAAACCTTTGCAGTTGGCGAAGTTTAGCATTCGTCGGTAATACAAAGAAGCAACTTTGAGCAGAGAAGTGGTTGTTGTGTAGTCTTCCATTCGGTTATATTATATTATACCTGCCTGCATTACTAACACACTCGTATGACGACGGCAATAATATATTTAACATCGAGTTTTCCAAATACATTTCTTTCCCAATATAAAACATTTAATGTGTGTAGTAAAGGCACGTCTGTTGTTGCGATCTCTGGGAGGCTGAATGTGTTTTTCACTGTGAGTAGAAAAATAGATTTTCAAAGGTAACGATTCACTCTCTATCCAGAGAGAGAGAGAGAGAGAGAGAGAGAGATCGTTGTACGCTCATGTAACGATAACGAACATTATACTTTATTTACATTGTACCATACGCATTTTACCCCTGCTGGCCTTTCCTTCTCTTCCTTTTCTTTCCCAGTGTGTCTGACGCTTGCAGTGACAGCAGCGTGTATATTGGCGAATGATCATTTCCATGTATAATATCTCTCTAATTGTGAGGTAAGTGCATATCCTCATTAATTCAGGAGGAAAATGTTCCATTTTAAATGAAGTTTAAAAATGTGTTGGTAATGCGGTATTGTATACAGTAAACACACACACACACAACCACACTCAAACTGAAAAGTTATCTTGAGCTTCTTCAAAATTTCAACAAGTCCTTTTATCTATTTGTCAGTTAGTGGCAGTGTAACCGTCGACGTTTCGTTTGGCAGCCATGATGTTAGATTTCAGGTTTTTCCCTATATTTTGGCAATAGAATTATTAAAGTGTTAACCCTTTTTCCTCAATACAGCATTTATTTTTGGTTACGGTTTCAAATTTCAGAGAAACTTGGCATTACATCAGCACATGCTGACTTTCTTTAATAAAAATTTGTATGAATCGACGTGGTCACGACCGTTTTTTATAAAAAAAAATTAATCTGCTGGATTTTCGGCGATAAAAATATATAGCTGGCATCATCATGGTTAATATAGTAGTAGCGCAATTTTTATCATAGGAATATTACGTTATTGCCTATATATACACACTCACTCACCACTGCCATTCTGTAATACAGGAAGAATGGCTCAATTATCTATTTCTGTCAATATCACATTGTACCACCGCCGGTGAAAAGCCTGAAAATAAAAGAACGTGTAAACACGGTCGGATTTTTTTTTGCTTGCTTATGTTATAATACCACACACATGCATCAACAATAGCCGCTCCAAAGAAGATATCCATCTAGGAAAATCCGAAAGCTTCATACATTTCTCTTTACTATCTCTCAACAAAAACATACTAAACATTAAATTCGATCGACGTAGGATAAGGAATTTTCTATATGGGTTTATTTCGCCTGGTTTACACCAGTAAAACAGCAACCAGTAGTAAAGGTTGTAGCCGAGTAATGGTTGCATTGAAGAAGGTGCTGCTGATAATGGTAGTAGTGGCGGAGGCAATGCTGTGTGTGTATGTATGTAGCAAGGGAAGTGGTATGCAATAGTAATCGTAATCTGACATCATATAGCACCTTCACTAACTCTCACTCAAGTCAGTCAATGGCTTTTACACACATATGCATGCATTTTGTATCAAGGCTACATCTATACCCTGGATTTGTAGGATTGTAATAACGAAATAGAAGCCGGGAGAAAGGGAGAGAGAGAGAGAGAGAAGGATAGAAAATATTTATTTTTTATGTTAACATAAACATTTGCTTCATGTTTATTTTAGTTGTAGGGTGGAGGAGTTCTTTTTCCTTTTATACTGATGCGTTACATTTTACACATTTATAATATGGACGTACGTACATATTTATGGAGCTAACATGGATTTTTAATGTCTGTCGAGTACCAGTAGTAACAAAAGCGTTATGTCCAAAATATCCAAGTAGTTCGTTTAGGTATTGCTTCGTATTTTTGTACATTTTCTGTTTATAGGAGAGAGAGAGAGAGAGAGAGAGAGAGAGAGACGGCAGGAACGAAACTTTTCAAAATTGTCGGCTCCGACAATCATTTTGTAGCTTTGATCGATAAAATTGCTGATAAATCTGAGGGGTATTTAGGAAAGTTGAATTCTCATACACAAAAATACTAAATTGCTTATATTAAGCTAAACATATTATAGCTAAACATATATTCCATTTGTTCTTTTATTTTTTTATATATATTTTTATGTGCAATTTGTACCCGTGACTGCATTCTGAAACGGTGGACACGAAAAAATTACATATGTATGACCAAATATTACAACAACAGTATCATCGACCACGGATTCAAGGTCATTTTTGTCAATTGCAATTACGTTTGACTTGTGGATAACCATTTTATCACACATGGTTGCAATGTATGTAAAAGTATGTGTAAGCTAGTGAGAAAATGGCATTTATTTCACACCTTGTTTGTACATTGTTTCAGTTACATATTATGTATCAACGTTCTGTCTACTAATAATGGTTGTCTATATGATATAAAAATGCCCATAAAATAAACTCATGCGTACCGTTCAGTAGTGAAGCTGCGATATCTTTACGTTGCATTGCTCTGGCAGAAGACTGACTTGTCAAACGTCCCTGGGCTCGATGTTCATGTGTTAAACATTACTCATTACATAACCAATGGTTCAGTGAAGCGCACACAAAGCCAATAACTTTGATAAACTACCTGAGAAAAGATGAGCCAACAACATACGTAGAATTACAACTGCTTGAATAAAAATATTAGTTTTGGGACGAGTTTAAGCTCAGGTTTTCTTTGTCTGATAGTACTACTATCAATAAGTTAGCAATTCCCAATCCATGCAGTCATGATAGGTTCAAACGATGCTTTTTATTAATCATGCTGCAGTTTTCTAGCGTGTTTGCAAATCCAATGTGCTTTGTGATGCACTAGTGAACTTGATAAAAAACAGCGCTAGATGTAACAGCATAGTAATATTGTTATGCTATACTACCGGTAGCTCTGAGATTCACTCTTCATTTTTCCTCAAATCAACCTAATCTGTGCATTTTCCAGCGCATCCATGTGTCTTGTTTATAAGGTAAACTTTCAGTAATGTTATGTGTATGTACATCGAAAAAAATAGCAAAATCCCTGAAACTTAAATGAAGTGTGAATACACGCGACAACTATGCATCCAGATCCTCCCTCTGTTTATCCTACGAGTTGTTTAAAATGCACAGAATATTATTTAGGATAGAGAGAGGCAGCCCGCTCGCAATGCGTTTGCTTTATAAAATATGTATGTTGAGTGTTGGCAGGAGAAGAATCCAATCAAAATTTTTATATAATAGTAATAAAAATAAAACATCATCATCACTTGTAGAATGCACAATGCTTCTTGTCACGATACCACTCACAACAGAGCACACAGAGTATCATCATCGCCGTCGTCGTCATTTTCACTACCACCAGAGTAGCAGCAGTAGACAAACCTTTCCTCTCCCAGATTTATAATAATAATAATAACAATAAAAGTAAAAAGGAAATTTATATAATATACCTAAACACATATGTATGCAGCAACGTATATGATATACGATATGAAACATGAAGAGAGTGCAATCAACCGAATACGAACTGCTTGCAGCAATGTTTGTCAAGTAGTAATGTACCATGTGTGTACGTGATATGAGTGAAACTGCATCTTTTTACATCTTTTATAAATAGTAAGTTTTTTGCCTCTCTCTCTCCTCTTGATGTATAAAATGCAATCTTCTACCGAGAGAGAGAGAGAGAGAGAGAGAGCGAAAGGAAGAGAGGAGTAATAATAGCAGTAATATACTCATACATTTATATCTGTCTGTAAAATATGCCATCTTCTCCGGCGTTGTTTAGTGTAAAGTACCCAGCCCTTCATATATGTATTCTGTTAAGATTCATTTATTATTAGTAACTACATTTATAGGTATATTATTATTAATGTATACAATAGAAGCTGAGAGAGACAGAGGCGAGGAGAGAGAAGCCGATGCAGCTTTACTTTAGTTGTATTATTTATATAAATGTTAGCAAGCTTTTTTTCATTTTGACGATATCGCCGTACAACTAGTAGTAGTGGTAGTAGTTGGATGTTGTAAGTTTGCACGTGAAACGTACTCATCTATCTTTCTGTTAATTTTCTGTTTCCCCCTTTTTCGTCGTCACTTTTGCTGCCACTAAAACTTCTATTTTCATTGCTGCTTCACCGTTTGTGTATCTCACATACACTTACATTACTTGTATTTTACTCCCCCTCATCACTCACTGTTTAGTCTTTGCTTGCACACTACCGCTGATGGAGAGTGAACAGTGAATGAGAAGATGCAATGCAAAGTAGAAGCAAATAATTTAAATGTAAATCCCTAATGTTTATACATATATCACAACGATGTTTGGAAAGGGAGGGCAGAATGTTGAGTCTTTTTAGATATATGCATAGGTATATTTAGTATCCTCTCAGAAATTTTCACTATATTTATATAAATGTGTACTTTTAAAATATATATGATTATAATAATAATAATATTCCATTCCAATTCAATCTTCCTTGCTATAAGAGTTTTGTAAATAATGCAAGCACACACATAGAAATCATAAAGTAAATTGCTGAGAGAACTTGCCTCCTCGCTGCCGCCGCTGCTGCTGTTTCACAGAGTAATAACAGAAATTTTACAATTGTCTAAGTATTCATGAACGCGTGTGTTTCTGGATATATTTTATAGTGACGATGAGGTTTTTACTTGTGAGTGCTTCATTGTTGGTGGTAATACGCTCATTTCACTTCTCAATGCGTTCTATGTCCATTCACGGCATTTTTCATTACCATCAAGCTCTCTTGTTGCATGCAGAGGAGCACAATGTGTTTGGTACGTCATAACTTCATGGAAATAATGGTATGGAGAGATACCTTCATTATTCATAGGGAGATGTGTGGAGATTCAGATATAGATGCTGTACGAGAAACGGCATGATACACAAACTGAAACAAAACGTCGGTACAGAGGAGCAAATGCTGTAACAATGATAGGTAGTAAGCAGAAACAGGATGATAAAATGTGAGCATGTCATTAATTTACACGGTATAATATGAAATGAAAATAATTCACGGGATGAGAGGCTACATCACAAGCTTTGTTGGAACTCTCTTTGGAACAAGTAACGAGAAACAGAAAGTTTTTACTAATTTATTTTTTTATTATAAAATATCAAGCGCTCTTCTCGTGAGTAAATTGTAAATTATATAACAAAAAATGTATTTAAACTACGACGAATAAAATTGTAGTTGGTACGATTGTGGCATGACTGATGATGATGATAACTAAGCCGGTGAGGGTGTTTTCAAGTGAAACATGCTTTGTCTTTGTTCCTAAGTGGAATAAAATAGGTTCATAATAATATACAGAGCATAATGAAGCATGTATTGACTGCGTGTGAAGCTCTGTAACAAGACAAGGTACAACGACAAACAGAAAATGAGAAGAATATAGCAGTACATTACTAAAATTAAGTGGATGAGAGATGTGAGTGATGTGATTTCTTGGGGTAAAAAGATTCAAAATCATATCAGCTGAAGGACAATTTATCACGTGCTAATTTTATTTTGAAATTGATCTAAAAATGAGTTGGAAAGTTTTGGTAATTTGGTGACAACGTAAAAAACATGATGTGCTGAATTTGTCTATTGAACATATTCTCTTCAGTAAACGTAACTATTTTTTAAACCTTATGTAATCAAGATGAATATATGCGATATCCATTGTAAAGCAATTTTTTTGCATGAGAATCTTAATAAAACATCATGCGCGCCCATTTATAATTACCAAGCTATGCATGTCAACATGTCCTTATAAGTATGTCCTTTTGTCTACTTCCGTTCCCTCAACTTGCTCACGGCATCAAATAAAGTAATAAAAATAATTTGGTTAAAACTAAAGTGAAAGCAGCCAACATGAAGAACTGTCATAAATATAGGTTTATAATTTATTTGTACGTATATATAATGGCTTTTACCGTTTCAGAAACAGTTGTAAGGACAAATTACTAGAAATTGCTTATTTCATACATGATGAAAATGGTAATAAATAACATGTACCTTTGTTACCAAAGTTGAAGATGTGTATCTGTAAATATCTCGTATGAAGGTATGTACCTTGTTTTGTACGTGTTTGTGCAGGACAGATGGTAACATTATTTTCAAAATTTCCAGTCCAAAATGTATTAAATGTATTACCAACTCATATAACACTTCTCAAACCATCCAATCTCCTGCTGCAACCCGCAGAAAACTCAGAGAATGGGAGTGTGAGTGACCTTTTCGGTTTTTCCAGTGTTTCTCTTCATATTATATGCATAATATATATTGCAATCTAGTTAGTCCATGATAAATATTGAATCACCTTCCATTTACTTGCAGTATGCACACATACAAGGCGACTAAATGAATAATTACATTTACATTTTCCAGGCCAAAATGCTCGAGTCATCTCATGGGTGGCTGGGACCATCCGCAGCATCCAGTCTCACAGGTTTGTCCAACCACTTACTTTGTTATTTCATTTTCTCAATGTTATCGTATGTGTATGTTGCGTTTTCTCTGCTGCTTTTGCCTCTTCTCCGCACACGTGCAAGAGATCCATTCAAACACACTATTTTATAATATGCCTTTCCTATTCTTTTACTGGTGGCGATGGAGTTTAGTTTTGTGCTTTTGTACTTTTCTACCTATACTGCTTTTGCCTCGTTTCTCTCATCTATCTCCGCGTTTACTGCTTGTGCGTTTTTGTAGTTGTGTAGTAGTAGTAACGTTCCAGGGTCTCCTACCCTCATTCTCTATTTATAAGTATTTGTCTATAATGCATTACTCTGTCGTTGTGATACATATTTCATGTGTTTTAGTATACATCTATTATGAGGAGAGAGTAAGTTTTGAAAAAACCTTACCTCTAAAACTTATTGTCTTTAGCGTACACACTAAATTAGAAATAAGGTGAGATCACTTTTGCTGGGTTGCAAGAAACATGGCATGTTCTAACACGTACGTACTTACGTCGATGTTGTGTTGTTTCATCATTCGTTTTCGAAGGAGAATATTTGGTTAACGGAATATAATGTCATTACTACCTCTGCTTTAAAAATGTAGTTAGCATATTATCGTTCCAATTACAGTACACTCGTCCTTTTCCCAAAACCGTTGCGTTGGGTTGGAGGGAGTAAGCAACTCTTCCCAATGTTGTTCGCGTATGTAAGGAAGCATATTAAAATGGGCGATTCTGATGAAAACCAAATCAAATGGAAAATTTAAAAATACGATGAAATAATGTGGGCACCGAAGAACGTGTAAAATTGATTAGGAGCTACAAGATACATACATATATATACCACCTACGTTATACAGAACTTCATGCAATATTCCTACATTTTATGTATCGATACACGCCAATATATGCCAAGATACTGGTAATTTTCTCGACAGGCAAGGAAAAAGCGTGTTTTTACGGCGATGAAAGTTAATTGTGTATTTTTTTTTCTTCGAGCATGCTGAAAAGACACACAGCCGCTTGGATGTTTATAAAGAATGTAAACATATTTTGAAATAAATGCAATTGCCTTGATTAGGTTTTCCGTGATTGCCCCACCATCGAGTTTTCCTAATTAATGATAAATGATCAAGAATTTGATTAGTAGTGCTAAATGCTTGTGCCTATTACCTTGTACAGCACATTTTCCTTTTGATGAAACCAATGAATAATAGCAGCAGCACAGCGGTGGGGTATGCTGTAGGTGAATCCAGCAATTATTACCAATTAACAAAGCATTACCGCTTTACATTATTTGGCACATTATTTTTCTTATTTCCTTTATGGTATGTAGTCGATTTATCGAGAGGAAAAATATGCCGTCGTGTGTGTGTGAATGTATTTTTAAGTGCTAAAGTGCCAACACTCTTTTCTCATTTACGGTTGTAATCGGCCTCTTAATACCTATCTTGGCTTGCGCACTACACATAAAACACACACAGTCGACATATCAAAGTCCCTTTTTATTGGGGGAGGTGGAGGTATGTTCAAAACACGAATGAAAAGTTAATTTAAACTCCAACCCTCTTTCAATTTCCTCTTGGTGGCACTGTCAGTCCATCTATATATAAGTTATAATTTTACTAACTTGAAAAAAAAATCAAGTATATCATCCTTTTTCAATTCATCCAAAAAAAGAGAATGGAACAGAACATGGGAGGCAACATGATTTTATGAAGTGTGTTTCATAAGGCCCATTATGCATGCAAGCATTACGTTTTCATATATCCTTTTTACAGCTTTGAAAGGAAGAGCTTTTTAAAACGCAAGGAGAGAAGACGAAAGAGAAAAAAAATGAAAACATGATTTTTACTACTACTACTTTATATATACTTGCAAATATGTAATATACATTAACAAACAGCGTGGAGTCTGTTGATGATTGAAATTGAAAGATTAACAAGATTGAAAAGCAAGCAAGAGTAGTAGTAGAAATAAGAAATATAAATGTGTTCCTGTTCCCCTCTTGTCACTACAAAAATAAGCTAAGTACACAGTCGAGTAAGTCTACATTGAAAAACACATATAGACAAGTTATAAGGGGTATAATGTATAAGTAAGCTTATTCTATTGCCGTTTGTTTCGTAACGGCATATATAATATTTTCTTTGACAGTATGTTAGGTTCATTGTATTCTTTTGCTTATATGCCTTTCACCAACAACCACCACCATCAATAGTCGTAGTAGCAGTTGTAGCATTAAAAATGTGTGTACATTTGAAATTTATTTGCCATAATATAAATATGCCTTTATGCCATTATGCCACTGTTCTGTCGGACTGACTGACTGTGAGAGCGAGAGCAGTAAAATGAATGTTTTTGTGTGTACGTATGTGTTTCTGTGATGTGATGAGATAGTCAATAAGTATTCTAATGCATCACCCGAAGATTTACATAGACGAGCTCAGAGGACATAAAAATCCGTTTAACATTTAATGTGATTAAATGTCTGTTCATCGTCATCCTACCCATTTATGAAATCATCATGAAAATGTTTTTATTATTACTTATTTTGTATTTAAGATGTTCGCTACACAAGAGTATGTTGTAGTTGACTGCTAAACTGCCATTACTACAAAAAGCAGGCAACTGAGTTAGTTAGTAACACGTAGTAGTAAACTGTTATTAGCTTTTCTTGACGTCTTCTGCGTTGTAAAAATCGAATATTTATTCAAAAAATTTGGGACATGCGCAAGTTAAATTGAATTAGAAAGAGCGATTAACTATTTAGGGAAGAGCGAGTTGCCTAACTGGAGAAATGAAGAAAAAAAACACGCTTACTCGCATGCATAATCTAATAGACACAACAGTAAACAAAATAATGTGCTGGTAGTAGTAGTCGTCTTGATTTTTACCGTTTTAAATTGATAACCGTGTATAGCGGACGATGAATCGCCGAAAAATATCCAAGTTATTACATTATATTGAAAATGAAAGCACACCTATTATAATATGACTATGTGACAGTTGGTAGATTTGACGGGGAGAAAATAATAATATTTTAGGATTTTAAAATATACACGTAGAAAGTCTAGACCTCCATCAAAATGCTTGCTCAAGTTGCTGGATGAACAACGATGTCGCAAAGTTACAACGACGTTAAATATTAAACAGAAGTTTTACATGGAATAAGTGGGGATAATCTTCAGGAACGACGGAACACATAATATAATTATTACATTTACCATCGGCACAGTTGCAGTTGTGCACGCCGAAGTCGTATATTGAAATGTTGATTTTTTCATCCTGTTCCTCGATAATTTCGTGTTTTTTCTAAGAAGTCTAAATTTTTCTCTGAGAATGGTGATGATGATAGTGATGAAGATGGGCTATATACGCTGGCTGGTGGGGGTGGTGAAGAGAGGGAAAGATTTCCCTTCTACGATAATGTTAAACGATTTTGTTATTAGATAAAAGAGTCAAAGGCAATGTTTTTGTGAGACCAAAAAATTGTTTTTAAAAGTTTTTTTTTTCTCTCTCTCTCTTTGCTAGCGTTTAAATCTTTTAAAGTTTAGTTTGTTATTTCAGACGTGCTACTTTCAAGGCAGGATCAGGAGCCGACCGGGCGTACGTAGTGTAGTTTTGTTCTGTCGTAACAACGTGTGTATATACCAGAGAACCACACGCTTTTTACTTTTTACCGTCAGCAAAATTTATTCTTATATACTTAAGACAGCTATTTACCATTAGCAGGAACATTAGTTGAAGAGAAAATGTATTGAGTAGAAAATGAATGTTTACTTTCGTGGAAGTGCAAAAGGAACGTAAGAGAGTGAGAGAGGGAAAAAACGGAGACAAAAATACCCGTGAATAAAATAAAAATTTCCAGATATAGAAAGAAAATCCTGGCGTGTTTACATTTTTTGCTTGAAAATGCCTATTTATTAAGGATCACATATCTTTGCTCTGCTCACCACAATTTTTTATATAATATTTTTTAGTCTTTAACGGCAAAAAAGTTATCCTTTATCGATGATCACACTTGGAGTACAACCCTTTCAACGTTTGTCATTGTCATCCAATTTTTACACAAAACATGGACTTGCCAGCATATTATTAGAACTTTTAGTGAGTTGGATCATCCAAAACCGGTTCAGATAACCATGCAGCAATGCTTTTTTTTACGCTACATCACACATTTTGTTCTGCTATATTGTGTATAGAAGTTCCGAAACCACCCTGTATTTCGATGGCATAAATAAGAAAAGAGTAAATTAGTCGAAGACAATAAACATTATTGGCAAAGCTAGGCAAACATGTGGAAGGTAAACAAAATAAAGTTTACACAACTTTCCTTCAAAATTATTATTGTAAGAAAATGTTTTATCCGGGCACCATATACACATCTTACTTTTTTCGTCTCATTTAAATCAGTGTGCAAAATGAATAGTTGTAACAATTAGCAGACAAAAACCTTTTTTCATTTTAAATGGCAGTTTTGGTTTTGTATGCTTCTTTTTCTTTACGCAAGCCGACTGTATTCCACTTTTGAAAAACACACGTAGATTTTTTAATTGTTTTAAAAAAGTAGTAGTGAGAAATTAAAAAGCATTAAATCTTTGGCGATGATAGCATCTTTAAAAACTCATACTCATAACCAATTTTAAGTGGATATTCAGACATGTAGACTTTAAAATGCTTTGGCACTACCAAGTCGAAATATAATCAACGATGATAGCATCTTTAAAAACTCATACTCATAACCAATTTTAAGTGGATATTCAGACATGTAGACTTTAAAATGCTTTGGCACTACCAAGTCGAAATAGAATCAAATACTAGGTCATAGTTGTAACATGATAAGGTAATTCGGCAGAACGATGAAATACTTTTTGTAGCATGCATCTTTGTTGTTCTTTTCTAATCAACGCGAATACTTAAGATGGTCAATATACATTAAACTAGAAGAAGCTAATTAAAATTTATATGAGGCTTAATGTAAGTAGCCGGATTAATGGGCAAATTACCAATTATTCTGCATTTCATCAGTTACATAAAATAATACGCTGCTCATTTACAATTATTGGTAAGTGCATGTGCCTTGTACTACAGCATTATTTAGCACCACGACTAAAGCATTTTTTTGAGTCCTATATTTATTGAGCAGTTAACATAGTCCATTTGATAAATAATATAAACTACATAATATACAACAAACATCCTCAATCGTCATCAAAATAAGAGATGTTACATGAAAATGAAATATTTTACTCCTATAAGTGTGCTGCTTCGTCAAAAAAACAACTTTTGATTAATCCATGCAACGACGACATGTTCGTATAATCTATTGAAATGCTGACATGGTCGTATAGACATTATTAAATTATTTGTCCAAATCTTAATCACTCTCCTATTTATTATGTATCGTTTATTGTACAAACTCTCCTTGATCCGATTTTACGTTTAAAAAAAATTGTGTTCTTGAGAGTTGCATGCTGACTTGTTGTCGAGCTTCTTGGATTAATATTTCACCATTTTGTGTATCTCAGTCTCGTTTCGTGTGCACTTTAATGACGGTAATTGTACGTGCTCTGGTATAAGCATGTAAAAATTTTAAGGGATGGCTATAAACTCAAAAGACAACTAGATTCTGCAAATTAGAAAATAGCAGTCATAAAATGGAATGAACAAGCATTGGTTTTGCATTGGCTGCATGAGCACATGCACTTAAAATGTAGCTTGGTGCAATTATTTTCGAATTTATTTAGTTTTTGCACTTTGCAATCATAGCGTAATGCGATTTCTCTCTCATCAAACAAAGAAGAAGACTTGGAAAATACACAATAGTTAAAATTAATTAAGTATTCAAATACTACTAACTAACAATCGTAATTTTTATCTTATATACTTGTGAATGCGCTATATGCATCTCTACCTCATATTACACTTGTTAGTATTCCAAAATATATTATATAATGATTTCAAAAAAACTTGCATGGATATTGGTTTGAAAAACGTCAGAGATTAAATGTACTACTCATTAATATGCCATACTAACATGATATTCTGTTTCGTTATGATGAAAAAACAATATTGTGATTATGAGAATCAGAATGTTTTTCTAGTTAGTAGTAGCCATATATCACAAACAACAGATGTGGATGTAATATTTTCCGTTTCGTCAAAATCATCATGAGACTGAAAATGCACATGAATACTTTATTCTATATTAGTGGTCAGAGAAAGAGCGAGANTTTTCCGTTTCGTCAAAATCATCATGAGACTGAAAATGCACATGAATACTTTATTCTATATTAGTGGTCAGAGAAAGAGCGAGAGAAAAAACGACAGGGAGGAGGGTGGGAAGTTAGGGATGTATATTCGTTGTATTTTTTATGTTAGCATGCATCAACATCGTCAACTTTTTTTTGCATTTTTTGTCAAGTAAAAAGAGTAACGTGTTAAATGAAACTCAAATGAAAGACTTATCCACAACCTTACACATGGATATTATTTCATATAATATGCACCTTCAATTTATACAAGTATTCAGCACGCTCAAAAATTCAGAAAGAGAGAAAAAAAAACTGTCGTGAATATAATTTTTCTGTTAGTTGTTTGGAAAATGCATTGCAACTGGCAACAATGCATTAAATATTACAAAAACGAAAATCAAACGAACATTACTAAAGCATGCAACAATACGGCCAGTAAATACGGATGGGAGTAGGTATATATTGACGAAATACACATACGTGGATGCATGCAAGCAAGTCGATACTTATTATTATATAAAAAAAGCCCATAATGAAAAATATTAATAATAAGCATTGTAATTCTTTTTTTGTTCGTATTAACAAAAGTATAGAGAAAAATATTATTCCCTTCATTAAAGGCATGAAACACGCCCAACCCATCTTATAACCAAAAGGGTAGAAAAAATGTGTTGTAATACAAACACATACATGCACACACACACACACACACACACAAGTAGGCAGGTAGATGAGAAATAATATATTATTGATTTCAAACGGAATGAGAGAGGGAGAATAAAAAAACAAAATCATAATTACATGGGTTTACATGCATGTATGGATGTTTGTAGCA
>JAHZNB010001597.1:0-15745 GCA_027744295.1 Callyntrura guangdongensis
TTGGGGGAGAAGCATGATTTTTTAAGTCTGTTATAATGACTGCACTTATTGTTAGTAGTACTAAGCGAGTAACTCTGTGGCTTCATTTCTATGAAAAAAAAGACAATATACACGATATAATATTTAAATATAGAGACAGAAAGACAGTTCGGTGTACAGTTTAACTCTACACTCGTCTCTTGTCTCAATGGAAATTAAAATACAACTTTTTCCCTTCCTTCTTGTGACACACACACACAAAGAAACACACACGATCTCTCTCTCTCTCTCTCCCAAGTTATCTCACAAATTTCATCGATTTTCCTTTATTTTTATGTGTGCGTTATTGCCTCAAACCCACTACTTTTCGCGATGCCTGTCTTCCTAAAACTCTTTCTCTTTGTCACTACGAGAAACATTCAAAAATATCGGTGGGAAAAAGAGGAACAAAGGTTGATGGCAAGTTGAGTGTCCCTGTCTTTGAGAGAATTTCTTTCTCCTCTTTTCGTATTATTTTTTTTACTGCTTTGGCTTTTCCTAATCAGTTTATCGCACACATAATGGTATATATAATATTACTGTAGGTTGTCCCGTTCGAAATAAAATCTCTTCTCTGTATGTCTGTAACTTGGATTATGATATGATGATATTTTGTATTTGGTCGGTAGGTAGGTAGATATTTCTCGTATTTCTGATGTTTACAGCGTGTGCGCACAGAGCCAACTCTAATTATTCACTGCTGGGGCGAGATTGACGACCACGCAGCTTTATACCATCATATCATTCTCGTACCCAACTTGACTGACTACTTGATTTCCTTTGACCAGGAATAACGATACAGTTCCACTCACTGATTCATAATAAAGATAATCTTTCTTTCTCTTGCTTGCTCACTCGCATTAGCAGTGTGTCGAGGCAGTTGTAATGCTATTAAGGTTTCTGTTTCAACGACGACAATCATTGTGAACGACGACGAGCGACCACAGAGTCACAACGTGAAAGGCTGCTAAGCACTAGATCACTACATCTACTACTACTACTGGTGCTGCTTTGTAAACGGTTTCTTTCTTCTCTCGCGAGAGCAAGATGCGATTTGACAGAGAAAGAAAAGCATGTAGAGAGTGAGATGACTGGATTTGGAGTGCTCACAGAGAGAGAGAGAGTAGTGTGGTTAAAAATTATATTCGTCAAGAAAGGGAAAAAATGATTGTGATGAATATTATGAGACGATATCATTTACTATTATTATTGTTAGATTATATCATTATTACATATTACTCTGAAACGTTCTCGTTAATTCCGAAGAAGAAAAATTGTAGACGTACAGCAGGACAGGACTCTAATATTTTCTGGGGAGAGCTGCTCTACTCTTCTCTGTGTGAACGCTCGGCGCTGCTGCGCTGTTGCCCCTCTGCTGAAGAAAAGAGAGGCGTACATACATGAATTTTAAATGTTTGCGCATTCCTCGTACTCGTCGTCGTACAGAATATTATTTTGTGTGAGGGTGCTGATCATCATGATGTCTATGGCGATAATAAGAAGCGAAGGATAATCTTTTTAAAAAAACAGACAAGACGAGAGCTTGCCATAAAGCAGACAACGAGCAAATGCTGCTGCTGTTGTTGGCAGTGACGACGACGATGATAATGATGATGTGACTGTTTGTTGAACTAATAATGAATTACTATTTTGTTGTTTATGCCGTAAGTATGTACTTTACAGGGGTATTTTTTTGCATATTATCATCTTGGTCAGGATAATGATCCTAGCTGACAACTCTGCTGGGGAGCATCAGCATAGTAATAATAATGATACGGACATGAATAATATTGTTTTCTCCTGGTCCATCCTTCTCTGGTTGCATGTAGTGGTCAACACCGAGAAAGAACACTTACAACACAGGGAGAAAATGAGCGCGTTTTTCTTTCCCCGAACTGAAAAGAGATTTCTCTTGAGGAAAAGGTAGACAGGGAGAGAAGGGGTCTGTCCACTCTCCGGAATCAGGATTATTATGGTGTCGTTTTTTGGAAAAATGGTGAAAAGTAGCTTTTAATTAAGGATGACGCATTCTAGCCTCCAGCCTTTCTTGTTACTGGGGAAAAAGTTATTCGTCAGAAAGGGTCTTGTTTTTATAATATTTTGCTGCTGCGGTGGGGAACATCCATCCATGCCAATTTTTTACTTGCCGCGCGCCTTACCAAGAAATAAAACCAGCCTTGGTCTTGATGGCAAACAAAAGCTACATCAGTGTTTTTAAACATATGCCTACCACATACCCAAATGACTCTTGACTTGCTTATTGGTATTATTACTGGTGACGACGAGAAGATGATGACGACGAGACGAGGTTGTGGAAACAACAAGTTGCAACATAATATCATAATATCAAATCATGTATGTTTTCATACCACCATCCATTAGGGATGCTTTAGGGAGAACAAGTCCAAAAAATTAGCAGTAAACTTGAAGAGCTGTAGTAGTAGTAGCCTTCAGCTTAACCATTAACCACTCTTTTCAGCTTTGCCGTGCTACTGCTGCACATACTCTTGTCCAATTTACTGCACAGATACACCACTTTATAAGGAATCAGCTCTACCAAGAAATCCAGCGTGTATTATGTGTCGTCGTCATCAAGATTCCCAATAATGCTGGCCAGGCCAGGGTGATGCCGCTCGGCTACTGCTGCTAAACGGAATATCGCTCTTGGTAGAACAGCAGCACCGTCGTGTGTATAATCCCAGGCTGTTGTTGTCTGTCGCTCTCTTATTCCAGACAGCAAACAAGTACACGAATGGCGTTAAACGAAGCTGGTAACGATCCTGTGAGTGTGCACCACAGAGGATGGCGATTCGTTCTCGAGTGTGTCTATTATACTTGACTGACACCACAACAACGCCACAACAACGTATAAACTTGGCCTCTTCTGGTGGTGTTGCTGCTGTGGACTGTGTCGTATTCTGTATACAACCCAACTAATATCAAAGAAACAGACAATGTCGTTCAATGTTGTTCGCTCTGGTCGTCGTGGTCTATGGTTTCTGGTACGGGACGCTCTAACTTTTAGGTGCTCCAGGCCGCCGCTCTGCTGATGATGATCATGACGATAATGATAATGTGATGAGGATGATATAATATACTTTTAAAGTACAATACAACAAACGACGTTGCGATGATGCTACTGATGATGGCCACGTAAAAAGTTTGTTGGAGATACTGATGAACAAGTTGCAAAGACAAGAGTGTGTCTACGTGTTCTATGCTTCTTTCAATGGGCAGACTACCTATTTCAATTTCATACAGCAGCGTCCTTTCCTTTTCCCTTGCAGTAGTGCGGGCTTGATTTGTAACAGATAGGTAGACCCGACCTGCGATTGATGGAATATTGAATATAAAAATTATTATTAACGATATCATTGAAACGCCAGAGAGGAGAGAGAGAGAGAGAGATTTATTATGATGTGAGGTGGATTCAAAAAAAGAAATATTCCCATGCAGCAGTTTAGTTTAGTGGGGCAAGAAGAAGCACCGCATCGTGCCACAGACAGTGTACAAGTCAGCTAACAACACTATGTGAATGGATTGGGTTGGATTCGGTCAAAGTAAAATTTTCCAACCAATGAATTGTGGATAATCTCGAAAGAATATTCAAATGAAACAGGCAACAGCGCAGTTGTTTAGCATGTGTGCGTGTGTGTGTGTTTAGCTGAGAAGATGGACAACGTGCAGACCTCTCTAGTATAGGTAAATAGTATGTAAATACCTGGAGGAGTATGTGGAGTAGATAGGTATCTGTGGTTTTACTACTTCTTCTCCCAATTCCTTTTCTTCTTTTTTTCCTGGAATATCCCACAGGAAACATGCGTTGCCATTCCCTGTTCCATCAAATTAATGGTAAAAATTAAAATGAAAAGTTATGATGAGCCGTTTGCTACATTATGCTAGTACAGCTATGACGGCTTCTTTATATTACGAGTTACGACGAGATTGATACCATCATCAGCAGAGCTGGTTAGATCTGTGAGTGGTTCTCTCTTTGTTTGCCGTGAACTCGGTTGACTGTTTGACTCCCACTAATACACTGCAACTACTACTATATTACTATTTTACAACAATACAATGATCATTATCATGGTCGTCAAGACTAGTAGAAACTTTAATCATTGACCATATGATTATGACAATGTAAGAGGATGATCCTCGTAAGGATAATCCAATAAGTGATGTTGTACATACTATACTACTCGCTCCTTGCAGAATTTTTTTTAGGATGAAGATTGAATGCAATGTCTGCCTGCCTGGCTGTGTGTTTCACAGGTCTGCTTGTTGTTTATTTTGTTGTGTATTGTATATATTGTACTTTGGAATTGCATGATGATAATAATGGCGATGCTGATGATAAACGACGACGGACGTTACTCAATAACTCGTTTTTCACCAGTAACATCTACGATGCTAATATTAATGTTGTACGTCTTTTTTTAGTCTTTTGCTCCAAAGGTTGTTTTTATGGGTAATCGTTCTATGAACAAGTTAGTTGGAAGTTTACGTATTTTTTAAGTTTAAAATGAAATGGTGTGATGGCCGTGTGATTTTCTCTGGTTTCACTGGTGGTGTACCTAGCTAGAGAGAGAGAGAGAGTGACGCTTGAAGAGGAGAGAGGGAGACGTCGTTAAAATATGAGATGTTGATGTTGATACGCCACCATAACACGACAACGCTAATGACAAGGATAATCGCTAGTCGGTTTGGTACATTCACCAGATTGTGATATATGTGGATAATAATGTAAGTATATAAAAAATGTGTATCTCCTCTCCTCCGGTGCATACATTATTGGTCACTGTACGTACATCACTACTTCACCCTTGTCCCCTTCTCCCGATGCCAATTGGTTGCCAGAAAGAGTAGAAAGCTTATCAGGTCAGTTACTCATTGAAAATGGAGACAGCGTATATGTAGGTATGCACATTTTTCCGCTCTCGCAGTCAGTGAAATAGATCCATCCATAAGCAAAGAGCAACAGTAACAGTACCGTTCACTCGCACAGCGAGGTCAAAAGGGTTTCTTCCAGAACGACTGGACGTCACACAACAGGAGTCAATGGAGTCATGGTGGTGGTGTGTTCGTTCACTACCGACCGAGAGGTGCTACAACAAAACAGCCACTTGTTTGTATGCATAAAGAATCATGTCATATCACGGTATCACAGGAACTGGATTATTGTAACATAAGTACACATGCTATTTAAAATTAAAAATCGTTACAGCCTCGCCATTAAAAAACAACTTTCAAATTAAATTACCTACGCTGTTTTAAAGAAGAAATATACACAAAAAACAGTATAAACAATACCAAGAATACTTGATCAAACTTGTAACGTTTAATGAGTTTACTTGTTCATCGGCGGGGATAGATGTTGAGTCGATGTAGCGTAAAAATACCTTATCAAACCAATTTTTGTCATTAGGCATTATACCACAAAAAATCTTTGGAGTAATAATAATAATCATAGTAGGGTTGTTAATACTTTTATTATTCTTTTGTTCGAAACAGGTATTTCTTCTATTTATTTCTCGTTCGTAGTAAAAAAAATGTATTCCTAACCAGAGTATTTTTTTGTTCTGTTCTGCATGAGGAGAAAGAGTTTCACACCGAGTTTTACTGAGGCCGCTTCACTACGACACGGATAAAGCAATGATAGCAGCAGCAACAATTTTTTTTCATACTCAAAGCTATTCACAAAGTCAAATGGCTGGCGTGTTACTTTTGCTACTACTATTGTTGTTGGTGAAAATTACCAAAATATGGATATAGGTAGTAGTGATGAAGATAACTATAACAAAAATCTTATTACCCCAAGAAAAATGTTTTATGGTCTCAACTCCTGTTTTAAAACTAAACGAAACGAGAACGCTTAGAAAGGGAGAGAGATAAAAAATAAAAAATATCTGGTAGTTTAGCAATTATCGGTATTTTATTTTTGTTCATTTAAGAATATGAACGAACCTTGTCACCTGTTTTGTGCCAACTGGATTGGACGTAAGTGAATAATAAATTGCGGCAAACAATTGTCTTGATTGTTCAGGTTTGCTGTGGAGCAGAACGCAAATAATTTAATTGATGACAAGGAGGCTGACACTGACACTTCCTCCGTTGTTTTTTGTGCACATTTTGTCGGCTTAGCACACCACACCTACTATCTTGAACGAGCTATTTTACCAAATCTGTAATTGCCTTCTCTATCACTGAAGGGCTCTGTCATGAACTGCAATAAGTAAATAAAAATCTGTCGGGCAGGTTGGTGTTGCACCTCTGAATGTTTGTGCAAATTGTTGCAAATTTTTTCGTCTTATTTTACGGCAACAAAGAGAAAAGGGAAAATAAAATCGACGTTGCGCTTTGTCGAAATGAGATTGAATATTTTTGGCAGCTGAGCTGCTTTTCTGAATAGTTGTTGCCGTGTTGACCATACAAGAATAATTGTGTAGAGACAAAAGTAGATGTGCCAATGCATCCATTAAAGGAGTCTAGCTAGAGCCGACGACAAAAACAACATCAAAGTTATATAATATGCTGTTGAGATTTTGATGGCCCTTACCAAAATATATTCGTCGTCGTTATTACTATCGTGTGCAAGTTATATAATTCCACAATTAAGATTTCCTTTTTTTCTTAATTGCCACGTAATCGAGAACATTTGGTGGAAGCATGGACAAAAAATATCGAGCGATGAAGGACAAAGGACAACTGAGAAGACTTTCATGGAAACAAAAACAGCGGCAAGTGTTGTGCTGTAACGTTTGCAATTGGGGTTTGTTTCCATGCTACAAAACTCACTGAACGAAGACACAACTTTTGTTTTTTGACCCAGACGCTCTCAAGGAAATTAGCAATTACTACCACCACTACCATCAATGGCTCAATTCAATTTCAAACAAATTTTTGCATCGGTTAGTTTGTTAGAAACGTCGATCTTTTCGTATGTGTCTTGTATCTTGAGTGTGATGAAGCTTGTTTTGGAAAAGTCAACATAAATTGAACATAGTGAGTTACTACCATTATGGATTTCTACGACCTGACGACCGGACAGAGGACAGAGGAGGGACAGATGGACAGACTAAATTTTGCCAAAGTTATCTCTTGTCCCTCAACACCACACCAATCTGGCAGTGTTTTTTTTTCAATGTCATAGTCTCATAAAGATCCACTTATAAACAGAATTAAATTTTATTGTGTACCTGCCTATCATCTTCATCATCATTACTCTCTAAACCAAAACAATTCTCTCTCGCAAAAAAAAACTGTCCCCTCCCCCTCTCATATATCACATTTCTCTCCATCTAAATCTATATCAATTTGTTAGTATTTTCATTATTATAATGATGAGGCGTCCAATAACTTTTATTACAATTGTATATCTTTGCAGACGCTGCTTCTAACTGGTTACTTTATAAATTACGATAAATTACGTCCTCTCTCTCTCTCCCTCTACGCCAGAAACGCATTTACTTTTGTCGATTATTACTATCGTCATCTCGCACAAATATTATATTTTTAATCTGCTTTTTCTGCTTGTTTACAGTAGTACACACTTGTTTTGTATTACCACGCCAGCACAACAGCCATCTATAAAGTATACGTGTATGTATGTATCCAACTAAAAAGTATGCACTTGTTTATATGTGGCTCGTTTGGTTTGGTTTTAAAAAGAGCAATGCTCGAGCTTTCATTTTTATCATTATCAATTGTGTTGTTGAATCACCATCAGCATCAACACGACGACGACGACGACCATGATGATGATGATGATGATACAGAGAAGATGTCATTCACTTGTTCCAAAAGTTTATTGCGCAAACTTTTTACTTGTGTTCACTTCCCTCACTGCTGAGGCTTCTGCTGGTTCGCATATTTTTTTATAATGTGCATACCAATATTATGCACACATACACAGTAATATCTACATCTGTACTTCAGACATTATTTACATCTCATCCCAACCTATTTCATTATAATACTCCCACTGGATCTTACCATCTTCACTACTACATCTAAAAACGACGAGACTAACCAAAGAACAAATTGATGGACGATGGAAAGATTATTTAATTCAGTAAGAATGCCTCTCTCTCTCTCTCTCTCTCTCTCTCTCCCGTTCTGACTCACGGCCGTAAATGAAAATCTTTTTTTGCAAACAACTCTTCCCATCTGATCAGATCACGGTCCTCACATTGAACATTCTTTGCCTGTTATTGACTTTCAGACTGTTGCGGGTTATTGCTCAAAGTGTAAAGTCTGTATAGGTAGGCAATATTATTATTACTATTCTTATTATGCCTTCTACATAATAATATTGACTCTTGTATTTTTATGGCGCTAAGTAGGTATTGTCTCATCTGTTGAAAAGAGAGGTATTATTATTTATTTATGAATGAGGCAGTTTCCACTCTCCTGGGATTTTGTCGGTGCTGCTCTCGTTTGGCTACTCAACTCGATCATTGCTCTACTCTTTCACATTATTCGTGTAAACGTGTACACACGTTTTTTTTGTTATTTTGGTTGTACAACCACAGCAGAAGCGTATTTTGTTGTTTTTGTGTGCAAGTGTGTACTGCATGTGCAGTTATATTTTTACTGATTGTGTGAGTATTACTACGACTTCACTACAACTCTTACTACTACTACTGTAGTCTTACTACATGACTCGTTTTTGCGGTCTGGGTCTCTCGTTTACCGTGACGATACGTTACTGATTTTTTTTGTTATTTTGGTTGTACAACCACAGCAGAAGCGTATTTTGTTGTTTTTGTGTGTAAGTGTGTACTGCATGTGCAGTTATATTTTTACTGATTGTGTGAGTATTACTACGACTTAACTACATCTCTTACTACTACTACTGTAGTCTTACTACATGACTCGTTTTTGCGGTCTGGGTCTCTCGTTTACCGTGACGATACGTTACTGTATAAAATTAAGATCATCATTACAACTTTTTTTGTGTTGTTTACTTTGAAAACTGTAAAAATGTTGTGATGATGGTGATAGTGATGTTGACTTCCTTTGCACTGCTCGACTCTCGAATTGATTCATTCGAGAGGATGATGAATATATGATGATGATGATGTACCTTTCCTGGTTTGGTGTTCGAAAAAGAGTGAATATTATGTTTGCCTCGACGTAACAATACAACAGGGAAGTCTGTGGGATTACTCAGCACTTTCTAACGCCTGGATAAAAAATTAAAAGCGTGATTAAGACTCGTAGAGAGAGAGAGAGAGAGAGAGAGGGTTCGTAGGTTACCTACCACCACCATTTTTGTCAAATTGGAGCAATAATGTTTATTGCATGTACTCGTACCCATACAACGTGCCATTTTGTGATTTACTACATTTCTGCTGATGGTGTCGTTTTTATAACGACTTGACGTCGTGTTCTCTTCAGACAGTCTATACGAAAGAGCGGTCTGGGATTATTTAAGTTTAAAAATTAAATGTCTGAATTAATGCACTGTCGTCTTTCGTGATCATCGCTGTCGTTATTTTTAACAAAATAAATCATACTTTTATACATGAGCATCCCTTCCTCTCTCACTACTTGTTCGAACGGATTTTGCCCTTCGCTTCCCCATTTACTTGGAATGATGTATAATTAGAAGCTATTTAAAATGACAAGGTTTTTCTTTGATAAAAATGCTATTAAATTTCGTAAAGACCGTCATCGTTTATAAGCAAGAGAGTTATTAATAATAACGATAGTAACGGCAATAGTAAAAAAGCATATATTTTAAATTGAATTGAGCATTCAAAAGCAATATGCGTCATATCTTCATCATCCTTCTTTTCATTACCAACAAACATCTCATATATCATCTTCCTAATTATGATGCAAATATTGAGTTTATAACATTATTCATACTTCACTCATAATGTGTATACACAAAAACATTTTCTGTCTGATTACCTCAACAAACCATTTTCTGTCTTTCATTTTTTGTCAGTTTTTTTTTTCTTGGAATAAAAAAAGTTACTGACGTATCAATCCTTCCCCCCTCCTCGAACGATCACAATTACAATACAACACTTATAAAAACAGGCAGGATGTAAAAACCGTATGTGCAACTACCGAAAGTTTGGATTAATACGAGAAAGTTTAACTTATTGTTTCATCATCACTGTTTAACAACAGTGATGATTGCCATAAACCGTAATGGTGATGAACTTTTTACTGCAAGTCGACCGTCAAAACTCCCATCCCAAACGTGTTAACGGTTTCGGAGTTATTTTTAAACTTTGACCCCTGTGTTTCCAAGGTGTCAACCGATATGGGTCAAATTTTACAAAACGTCATAAACAAACTATCAAATTTAAAGTGACACCCTCGCTGACCCCAATCGCTCATCGCAGAATGTATAATGGACATAAAATTTGAATTGGCATTCTTTTCAAGGGGCATCTCAAGCTCTCAGCATATCATTATAAAGCTGAGGATCCCCTCGATAAAACGACATACCCATTAGCTTCTGCATGAAATCTCGTGTCGACTAAATATTTGTTCTCAAAAGTGATGCAACCTTTCCTAAAAACAACACAAGTTCTATCTATGCACTTATTAACCATATCTATCGTTTGGCGAAAAAAAATAGAAAAATCCTTTTCCTTCAAAAAATATCGTCGTGTCCACTGCACATACGACAGACATACACACAGACAACATTTCAATCGTGTTAATTAACCTCTGAAGACAGCGTACACACGTTTTCGGTAGTTAATAACTCTAAACCAGATAAGTAGACACCATTTTCTTTATTTATAACTAAAAGTACTCAAGCATGAGGAACATTATTGCTTTGTGGTACTATAGTCAGTCACCAGTATTTTAGTGTGTGTAGTTTGTCTACTTCGTTAAGGAGATTTGTATGTTTTTTTTGCAAAGTTGCCTCCTCGTCGCCGTGAGTGAATGACGTGTTCATAAACAAAATACTTTGTACTATCCTGACTACTAAACCCACCACACCACCACTTTGGGTTTTTTTGTACCTTTGCTCCATCCTTTCGTAGGATATCCTGTTTAATTGGGCTAGCAAACAAGCAATCTAGTAAAATTAGTTGGAAGCAGGCACACATAAATAGTGTGTGCAACAAGAACGTAAAACATAACCTTTAAAACAACATTATCTTGCTTTTCATTACAATTAATTTTTCTTTGATAATTGCAATTGGCTACAAATACATTTTAATGTTAACCCTTCGTTCATGGTGTTATGCGTATCATGTTACTTTTTTCTACGCCAAGAGCAGGGGCGATGATGACTCATCATTGTTGATGCACACGACTTGGACCATCCCATTTCAGGCCAATTTAGTCATCCTTCAGACAAAAGAAGGAATACAGTAAAATAGGCATGCCGAACGAGCCAGAGATGTTTATTGTTTAGTCAGGGTACAAAAAAGGTACTCATCATCATTGTCAAATGGTACAAAGCTGATGGGAAGTGTCATTCTTAACCTTTTAGTCTGTGAGCTGCCATCTTTCGGCACTTTTTTTTTACCCCTGTCAAGTTTAATGCTACTTTTAAACATTTACAAAAAATAGTCAACTTTAATAATATTAAGTACTCATTTATCTTCCCCTGTTTTCTTGATGGATGCTGAATATTTAGGGAGGTTCAAAAATAGTGCGATTTAACTGGTCGCATTTACAACGGGCACCAAACACGCAGCAGAAAGCAGAATGTTTTTTATATGCATATGATAAAACGTAAAACGTTCTGAAGCCAATTACAACTGTTGAGCTTAGTCCCTGATATTAACAATTTTGATGATTATATAGTGATGATGATATGGATGATGCATGCATCATGCCTCCTCCTACGTTTATAAGTAACAGTAGTCGTGCTGGTTGTATGTTGTTACGGTTTTATTCATTTAGGTAGGAAGTTGTTGCACCCGATGACATTGCAGTAGTAAATTTATCATTGACAGAGAGAGGCAAAGACTCGTGTAAGCTCAAAGCGTTGAGAAACTGTCATTTTCATTGCCAAATCGGCAACATCACCACTGCAGAAAAAAAATTTACTCAGTTGCTTGTTTCGAACAAATTGTGTGTGTATGATGCGCAATGTAACTTTCAATGTCCCTGTCAAGTCCATCCGACACAACTCTGGGAGAGAGAGAGAGAGAAGGGGATGGACAAATGACGGAGATAGAAGTCAATTGTCAGTCGTCATCGTCCGAGCCGAGTTGTTTTGACAGGGGAAGGGACAACAACAATTGCCCAGTTGACTCACACACTCCAAATGTTGTGAATTATGCAGTATCAGGCGAGAGAGAGGCGATTGACTCTTAAATAAACCTAACAAGCTAACATGTATAAAAGTGGAGAAGCGACACAGATAACCTACCATAAGTGTTGCAGTTGTTGTGAGTTAAACTGCATGTAATCCTTGGCGTACTTATACCCTGACGTTCACAGAGGGTCAACCAACGTGGAAACTTATTTTATAACTACCCTAACACACCAAATTCCCACTATTAGCTGGCGTTTTACTTTTTTTTACTTTAATGTTAAAATTTGAAATGACTCGTGGGTTGTTGACCTCGTGAGCCTATCTTTGGTCGTCAAGGCGATACTATTCATAGCTATTGATTAGCAAAACACAAAACTTCAAAATTTCATTTTCTTCAAGAGTTTTCTAACGGACAGACAGACACATCGTAAAGTTGGAGATAAGGAAGCAGGACGCAGCTGAAAAGAGCACGCTACATTCTTGCTCAACTTGATAACCTAACTTTTGATGGAGCCGTCACACAATGCATGCGTATATATTAGTGTCACCTCGGAGTCCACCGGCATACATCATATGTACACATTTTCATCTTATAATCCTCCCTTGTGTGCCAATTTTATTTGAATTTGGTACGGTAAATATTATAGACACTACGCACATATATGCAGAGACAGACAAACAAACACGAATAAATCCTTCCTCGCTAAAAATGCTTTCGGTTACGTAATAAAAATGATAATGTTAATGTTTTGAGAAATGAATATTATTATTGCAGCCATAACCACAGCAACGCTCATAATAATCATCCCGAGTTATTATCTAGCAAACTGACTGGTCAAGAGAGTTGCCGTTTATTATCGTCGTGGTGGTTGTCGTTGCATTAATCTGCTACTGCCACAACAACTACTACTTATTGGTGTATCAGTAAAGTACAGTATACATTATCAGTAGATACATAGGTAATACAAAACATGTAACAGCACGCATTACACACATGGATACGTTTTTACGTGTGTATCTTTTATTTTTGAAAGTGAATAACATTGGATCACTCTTGTAATAATTACAAACTCTTGCTCGTTCATAAAGTGCACTATCATCGCACGACGACTAAAAATATGATGGATGTGCGAATAAAATGCAACTTTATGACGACGATGGTGATCATCTTTTTACTTGCAAGATTTCTGCTGTTCTTTCTCTTTTTCTCTCTCAGCACAACTGTTGCCTTGTTTGTTAGCTCATGCTGGTTGCACTTTTTTTGTGTTCAGGATAAAATGCAAAAAAAAATTAGTTTTACGACGTTGTTTATTTAATTTTAATTTTCTTACTTTTGGTATAAACTTGAGGAGAGAGAGAGAGAGAGAGACACGGTACATCATTATTATCAGTCCGCCTGTCAAGTCTGACAGCGTCAACGTCATCATCGAAAATGAACCGGATCAAGGGGGAAAAGTTACATACTTGATAGGTGGTGAGCAAAGAATTTTCTAGTACAAAAAATGCAACTTTGCAGTTTTATGCAGAAAAAATGGCACATGGTGGATACAGAGTCACACTGTCCGTTTTTGTAAACACGTAAATACACACAACGTATTGGCGCATCGTCGTTGTCGTATCATCATATTATCATCGTCTTCAACATCTTTTGCCATCAATAATAATATTATTATGCGTGTTTATTGTACATCCCTCAAAAATAATTAACGCATGTGTGCTTGTAAGAAAGCTATCTAATTAGATGTATTATCATGTCGAGAGAGAAAGGGAAAGATATGTGCACGTTGTTTTCATTTATTTAAAAAATATAATCCCCAATTTTCTACTTGCACTTTACTTGTTAGTGATTACTGTAATTTGGACACAAAACTTCAAAACTACACGGCAATAAACTGCTCTGGCCTTTCTTCGTGCTTAACTACCTATGCAATTTCACCTATATTTCGCGTTGTTACACTGCCATAAAATGCCTATGTGTTTGTGTGTACATCTTAATGTTCCTTGGTTGTGTTCCTTTGAAAACAACTTTACGCGTGGTGAAATTTTAAAGTTGACTGGGTGGTAGCGAAAAAGCAATAAACACTCTTTGGATGTCAGACGGAACAGAAAGGGAGGGATTATTCGTCTTCATTGAAAGAAATTTTGTGCAGAGAAATGCCTCTGAGAGTGGACCCTCTTTATCTACTACGATTTTTACACCGTTTTTTTTTCATTCTTCTTTCGCTTATCGCTTTAGAGAGTGCAATTTGAGTTCTTTTTAAAAAAATGGTTTGGTTTACAATGGGAAATGTGTCTACGCTATGCTGATGATGTGGTGAGACAGTAAAACTTTAACAACACCTATGAAAGGAAAAACACTATACTTTTTTTAATAACGAAAAAGCAATAAACACTCTTTGGATGTCAGACGGAACAGAAAGGGAGGGATTATTCGTCTTCATTGAAAGAAATTTTGTGCAGAGAAATGCCTCTGAGAGTGGACCCTCTTTACTACGATTTTTACACCGTTTTTTTCATTCTTCTTTCGCTTATCGCTTTAGAGAGTGGAATTTGAGTTGTTTAAAAAAAAATGGTTTGGTTTACAATGGGAAATGTGTCTACGCTATGCTGATGATGTGGTGAGACAGTAAAACTTTAACAACACCTATGAAAGGAAAAACAGTATACTTTTTTTAATATGTTCAGTTTATTACCATCACAAAATTTTTAAACTTCACGGCTACTAATGCTTACTTTTATTTTGTCGTCTTCGTTTTTTTTCAACGAAAATGAATGATTATCTGGCAATAAAAGTTGAACAGAGAAGCAACTGCAGAACAGATCCTCATCCTCCCTTTTCAGGTTTAAGTTAAAATAATAAATAAGTATTCGTTTTTTGTTTTTCTGTCTTTGCAAAGTTATAAGTTCAAATTTACATTTTTTGCGACAGCTGCTAACACCGCCCTGAGGTTTTGCACGAGCCCGAATTTTCATACATTTCAGAGTTACCTCCTTATCCGCTGCATCGACTGACTTGTCGTTCGTATTTTCTGGTATTATTGCCTTACTTTTGACTGACAATGAGTACGTCGTAAACGATCCCTAGAACTAACCGTGTTTGTGTCGCTATTTCCCACATTGCTAATAGTCTACATTCAACATAGGTACCCAAATATTTTTACAATGGAGTCCAGGTTATTCTGTTATTTTTAGAGGGCTTTTATCCACGTACTTTGTTACAATGACGTAGATTCGGTTCGGTGAAAACGGTACACGACACAGCGGAAGATGACCAAGATCAACAGACCTGCCAAAAAAAAATTTTTTTGGCTGTCTAAAAAGGTGGTATTTGTTTGGCTGAGGTGCATGCATGTCAAGAACTGGCACTTATTTCAGTTAATTATGATCGGTGATTGCACACATGTCGTGTTTATGCTGTTGCTATGCTCACCTGTTGACATACAAAATTGTTGTTATGATTATTGTCGGTTGTATTAGAAT